>JARACY010005466.1:0-21695 GCA_029255725.1 Scrobipalpa atriplicella | reverse complement strand
CAAAAATGCCTATAAAGTTTCTATTGGCGCGACAAATTTTCGACTCTACGGGAGTGCCCACTATAGAGGTGGACATGGTGACGGAGCTGGGACTGTTCCGTGTGGGCGTACCCTCCACCGACCTGAAGAGGGTGGCGGAGGCCCACCAGCTGCGCGACGCCATCCCCGGCGAGTACAACGGCATGGGCGTCTCCATGGCAGTCAAAAACATCAACCAAATCATAGCTCCCGAACTCATCAAACAAAACCTAGAAGTGACCATGCAGAGGGAGATAGACCAATTCATGTGTGCTCTTGATGGAACCGAAACTAAATCCAGACTGGGCGCTAACGCGATCATGGCGGTCTCCATGGTGGCCGCGAAGGCTGGTGCGGCTAAGAAAGGCGTACCTCTATATAGACACATTTCGGACATGGCCGGTATAACTTCCCTTGTACTGCCCGTTCCACACTTCACCATACTGAACGGTGGCATCCTCGCAAGTAACGGGTTTGCCCATGCAGGAATACTCTATAATGCCTGTCGCAGCATCATCGTTCGCAGAGGCAATGCGCATGGGGTCAGAAATATACACTTATGTCAAAAATGTTATAAGAAACAAATATCTACGTTTAAATACGGTTCTAAACCAATCCGACACATTAAATTGATTTAATAATTGAGTGCGCACAATCGGGCCCAAGCCCAGCCCATTGTAACTATAAGTGTGCGCAAACTTAAGTTTATTTATCTGCAATTATTCTGTAAAGACCCAGAGGGCCAACTAACTAAACTATTCTCAAATGTGGTTTATATGACGGGGATCCCTTTTGTGCTAGGGGTGAGGCCGAGGGGCGCGCACGTGCGTTCTTTCCCCGTAGCCCTGTAGCCCTGGCGATCGGCCCTTTTCGATACCGGTGTCATATAGGGTTGACCTTCTTACCCCGCGTGCCCTTATTTGTCGATTATTTACCTGATGAGCTAAAAGCAATTTGATAAGAATTGCTTAACTATTACTCATGTAAGATTGTTGTTCATTTTATGGCCGTAAACGAGAATTTTTTGTAGCAATATTATTTTAATATGGTTTTCCGCCCCGCGGTTTCACCCGCAGCTAAGAGTTTTCCCGTGGGATTGAGTTCCCGCGCTGTTCCTACCTTTAAAATTAACGGAATTTCAATACAAACTTTCATCCCCTATTTAACCCCCTTAGGGGTGGAAAAACAAAAACGTTTGAAACACGTGTTCATTATTTTTTTATCTTTAGCCCAAAAACAAAATTCGAAGATTCTGCCATCAAAATTGACGGAATTTCCATACAAACTTCCATGCCCTATTTAACCCTCTTAGGGGTGAAAAATACTAAAATGCTGAAACACGTATTAATTATTTTTTAATCATTGGCCTAAATAAAAAATTTGAAGATCCTACCTTCAAAATTGACGGACTTTCATACAAACTTTAACCCCCTTTTTTACCCGTTTAGGGAGGGAAAATCCGGAAATCCTTCTTAGTGGGAGGTTACGTTATAAGAGGAACTTGCTCTCTAAGTTTAACGATTCTAGCTTTAGTAGTTTAGGCTCTGCGTTGATGAATCAGTCAGTAAGGACAAACGATTTTATAAGTTTAGATAATATAAAGTCATCGAGGTAGTCTCAGTAAAACTGTTTTTGATTTTGCTCTCGGGCTTTTTAACATGTTTTTTGAAGTCATAACATAAGCACACATAAGTAGGTACAACAAGTCCCTTTATAGGGGCGTAGGCTCATTGATAACTTTAATAACAGTTTAGCTGCCGCGTGGTCCGTCGCGGTACGTGTAGTGTACAAAATAATTACTTCCGGTAATTTGTCCACATGTCGTATAAATGACACATTATCTATTGGTGTAGCCATTGATATTTAAACTCGTCTAACTCGGAAATATCATCTTGTGGTAATGCTTGTGGTAACATTGCGACTGGAAATCGGTCTCTACACTGGTTACCAAAGTCTCTCTCAGATATGATCCAAGTCAGATAAAATTCCTGGGTTTCTTCGGGTCTATATGCTCTAGCTACGTAGAGCTGTTATAGCTAATAGCTAATCTAAACTTATAAAATCGTTTGTCCTTACTGACTGACTGACTGATTCATCAACGCAGAGCCTAAACTACTAAAGCTAGAATCGTGAAAAATGGAGAGCAGGTTCTTTTTATAACGTAACCTACCACTAAGAAAGGATTTTTGGATTTTCCCCCCTTAGAGGGGTAAAATGGGGGTGTGAAGTTTGTATGAAAGTCCGTCAATTTTGAAGGTAGGATCTTCTAATTATGTATTTAGGCTAGTAATTAAAAAATAATTAATACGAAATTAATATATTAATAAGAAAGGATTTTTGGATTTTCCCCCCTTAGAGGGGTAAAATGGGGGTGTGAAGTTTGTATGAAAGTCCGTCAATTTTGAAGGTAGGATCTTCTAATTATGTATTTAGGCTAATAATTAAAAAATAATTAATACGTGTTTCAGCATTATTGTATTATTTACCCCTAAGAGGGTTAAATAAGGGATGGAAGTTTGTATGGAAATTCCGTCAATTTTGATGAGAGGATCTTCCAATTTTGTTTTTGGGCTAATAATTAAAAAATAATAAACACGTGTTTCAGCTTTTTTGTATTTTCCACCCTTAAGGGGGTTAAATAGGGGATGAAAGTTTGTATTGAAATTCCGTAAATTTTAAAGGTAAGATCAGCGCGGGAACTCAATCCCACGGGAAAACTCTTAGCTGCGGGTGAAACCGCGGGGCGGAAAGCTATAAAATGACTTCCAAATAATTATATATCATATTTATTAGTGTTTAAAAATTTATTTCTCAGCGACTAATACACGGAAGTTTTTGCCGGCATATTTGGCTAGAGCGCCGAGTTCTTCTTCGATCCTCAGGATCTGGTTGTACTTGCCGATCCGCTCCGAGCGCGCAGGCGCCCCGCACTTCAACTGGCCTGCAGACAGCCCCACCACCAGGTCAGCCAGGAACAGGTCTTCCGTGTCGCCCCAGCGGTCAATGACACAACATCCCATACCCGCAGACCTTATCATCTTAAACACCTCAATGACATCCGTCAAAGTGCCTGCTTGATTCAATCGAACAGCTACCGCATTCGCAGCCTTTCTTTCGATAGTCATATTAATTCTCCTGACATTAGTTTGAGTCAGGTCGTTTGCCAATACTTGATTCGTTGTCCGCGGGGTAAACAGGCTCCATGCAGCCCAGTCGTCAATATCAAATCCATCCTCAATAGAAGCAACTGAAAACTCTTTCATGTTATCCAAGTAAATTTCTGCGAGCTTATCCGATGAGACGTATTCCTGTGGATTTGAATTCGGATTTTTAAAGTCGAAATCATATGCGCCATCTTTAAACATGTCTGAAGATGATGCATTAATAGCGACTTCTACTTTTCCAAAGTAGCCGCACTGCTTGATGGCGTCAGTTAAAAACAAAAGCGCGTCTCTGTGGCTCCCGAGAGGAACAGAAAATCCGCCGTTATCGCAAACATACGTCGCATCAACTCCATATTTGTTTCTTATAACATTTTTGACATAAGTGTATATTTCTGACCCCATGCGCATTGCCTCTGCGAACGATGATGCTGCGACAGGCATTATAGAGTATTCCTGCATGGGCAACCCGTTACTTGCGAGGATGCCACCGTTCAGTATGGTGAAGTGTGGAACGGGCAGTACAAGGGAAGTTATACCGGCCATGTCCGAAATGTGTCTATATAGAGGTACGCCTTTCTTAGCCGCACCAGCCTTCGCGGCCACCATGGAGACCGCCATGATCGCGTTAGCGCCCAGTCTGGATTTAGTTTCGGTTCCATCAAGAGCACACATGAATTGGTCTATCTCCCTCTGCATGGTCACTTCTAGGTTTTGTTTGATGAGTTCGGGAGCTATGATTTGGTTGATGTTTTTGACTGCCATGGAGACGCCCATGCCGTTGTACTCGCCGGGGATGGCGTCGCGCAGCTGGTGGGCCTCCGCCACCCTCTTCAGGTCGGTGGAGGGTACGCCCACACGGAACAGTCCCAGCTCCGTCACCATGTCCACCTCTATAGTGGGCACTCCCGTAGAGTCGAAAATTTGTCGCGCCAATAGAAACTTTATAGGCATTTTTGTTAATTCTATCGGGAATTTATTATAACCAACGAGAAGTTACGTTTATTAAAATAAATAAGCCAAAAAAAAATTATCTTATGTTCAGTGCTTATGTTTTGATGGAAATTCGCGTGAACTTGTTAAAACAAAAGATGATTTATTTCAGCTGTCAAATTTGTCATTTTGTCAAAATGGTCATAATGAAAACGTGAATAAAAAGTTTGCAATGCATGAATTAAATCACCCTGAACTGAAATGAAAAGATGACTCGATTCAAAGAAACTCATAGGTATGCTAATACTTTGGTCTCCATATCGCATTATTAATGAAGTTTAGTGAACTCAGAACGAGGGTTAATAAATCCCGAGTGTGAATGTGTATGGGGTGCGAGTGTACAGTCAACCATGGAGTTGGGTAACCGGGCTTCTCGAAACCGATGGAGTCTTCCAGGTGTTCATATTTTAAGATAAAATTTCATATACTTATACCGTTTAATGACCTGTACAATTATACGAAATTTCATGACAAAGCATAAACAACTACCCGAGAAAACTGCAACTGTTTGGAGCGGCCCTGGTACCCAAATCCATGGTTGACTGTACAAGGTGGGTGCAAGCGAGTGTTCGCGGTGGGCGAATGTGCGTGCACGTGCATCGTAATCGCAATGTAAATCCAACATTACATTTCGATAAGGTGTTTATATTAATTGGAAAAAAGATAATCGTCGAGTAGGATCGAGTTTTTATCAACTCTAGCGATATTATATGATGATAGGATACACAATAATGAAAAAGCCGCCTCTTCTGTTTTAGATAAGTAGGTATATCGGTCAACCCCATTAACTCTCTTTTTCCTTCTTTCGTATGAGTATCGAGTTTTGACGACCCAAGATCTATTATTTATGCCTGATGATGATGAGATGACCCTAGATCATTTTATGTTAATTTAATTTCACACATTACGATCAGCAACCAAAACTTAACATTTTTCTCTTTAGTCAATGAGATAAAATAAATAATTTTAATATTGAATCAATGAGATAAAATAAATAATTTTAATATTGAATCAATAGTTGAACATGTTAGTTGAACGTGTAGTAAAGTATATTTAACGGAGGGAGATCACTCAATTAAGTATGGTGTGATTTGCAAGTAGCGCTTAGCCGGGCCCCCGCCCCCTGAATAAAAGTGTTGTTTACGTTGCTCTCTTCGCCCTCCGCGCCCGAGACAAGTGCAGGCTGCACTTGCACAAACAATGGCAAATAACTACTAATTCTTGTCATTGATTTGCACTCACTGCATTTGTTCACGAATCTGTCGATCCATAACATAACATAATATGATAACAGTATGAAGTTAAAACACACTGGACTATTAAAATGGTAAGATGCAATTTTGCGCTTTATACGCAATATAAATGTTTAATTTATAAAGATAGGTACAGGTGGATATTCTTTACCATTCTTATCCAAATAATTTTAAACAGTTTTATCGACCGCTAGTTGCAAAAGGGACATAATTAGTCAACCCCTCGAATCAATTATGGCGTTTCGGAACATTCCATTAAGGCGTGGTGTGACGCATCCGCACGGGCTTCCACTCCCATGGGATGAGGAGCAGCACGCAATGTCCGATTGCGTGGGAATCGTAACTGTGGGGCACCTGGACCAGTCCAGATAAGGGGTGTGACGTGAAAATACAACGCTAGTTGCTGTTTCGCATGATATTAGTGTCTCAGGCCAACACAGTGAAGTTTCATTTTACATAAGGAGGCTGAAGGGCATTTTAAACTGGGTGCCTAATTAAAACTAAAAAACTCCGTCTTTCAGTCCTAATAGTGGTTTAGTAGGACTTAAATGAAGTATTTTTAATTTCTACAATATACATCCCACAAACAGTCCACATATTGATGGTAATAGCGAGCACCAAAACCTAAATAAGAATACTAAATATACTATAAGTAGGTAAATAACAGGGATGTTGCGGATGTCAATTTTTTCGGACTTTTTAGGTCTCACATCCGCGGATGCGGATGTTAATTTTGTATTGATCCCGAAATAGCACAAAAAGACAATCTTTTTGTAGTGTATATTAAAAAATTCAACATTTTAACATACATACTATGACGCCTGTATCCCTAATGGGGTAGGAAGAGCACCAACTATCCAAACAAAGGTGAATGACCTCCACGTCTGTTTTGGAGTTGTTTGTTACAGATCAATCTGTACGAGTATATTGCTGTAGTGACAGGTTGTCAGCTCATTATCTAAATTACAATATACTGAAACTCTCGGATCTCTTAGCTGGTTTTTACAGCATGCCCGGGAGGAGATGCACCTGGTACTTTCTATGTTTTTCTATAACCACCAGTCCAGTATGGAAGCTTTTCAGAAACGTTTTTATATGTACGTAAAGAAAAAATGTGGTCATTTCATTTCGAAATAGTATTTTTGCAGCCTATTCATATTGCGAAATTCTATGTCATTACTACGATTTCCTTGCCTTTCTTGACTCTCATCTTCACAACACTACACATCCGCATCCGCATTAAAATCCGCATTGATTACATGCGGATGCGGTTGTCCATAATCATGCGGAAGATCCGCATATGCGGATGCGAATATTCGCAACATCCCTGGTACATAATATAAGATGGTACAGGGGCCAAGGAATCTCAAAGTCGTAGCCTTTGTCGTAGCTGTAGCTATGAGCACGTAGCTATGACGTAGCCGTTCTTTCACGCCTAAACGGCTGAATTAAAGATGGACATAGGCTACATTTCACCACGTGTAATTATTAATACTCACGGGAAAAGTCTTTTAGACGCTGTAAATCCGCGGCGGTACAATATAGTTGTATGAAATAAATAAACGACGTACAGAAATGGACTTATGTATTTTATTGCTTTGCTGGGCTTCCGATACAGTACTCATAGTAATAAGTAGGCATATAAGCAAGCATATAAGTATGTACCTACTGCTTTTACTGTGGTGGCGACGTTGGTGACAAACACCTGCGGTTCGTAGTAGGTAGGACGGTGCAAAGGCCTCGATTTCAGAACCAAACAGATAAGTCGACAGGTATGGACTTATTTTAAGTAGGTCGTGTAGGCACAAAAAAAATATTGGGCTTAAGTTTTATAGTTGCACATTTTCCAGCTATGTTTTTGGCGTTACATTTTTGGTAATTACGTCACAAAAGGGTGCATTATTGGTGGGTGGTGTACCAAAGCATTGCAAGGTGCACTAATGTTGCGCAAGGGCAAGGGGATCACGTCACAGGGCGCAGGGTGAAAAACGCAGGGTCAGCGCATCATTGCACGCTCTATTGAACTTTGATACTTAAACATTTTCGATTAATTTCTAGAATTTGTTATTGCAAAACACCTGTTGAGGAAAGACGCGACATGCTTTTTAAACGACTCCAAAACAAAGGAGGACGTTCTCAATTCGGTTGTATGTTTTATTATTTTTATCATGATTTTTTTTTATGTTTGTTACCTCATAACTCCGTCATTTATTAACCGATTTTGCTATACTATATTTATTTGCTGGCGCCGACTCCAAAAATGAGAATAATTATCTAATCTATTTATTGCAATGAATAAATTGTCCTAGTACCTAAATTTATTTAGTTTTATGGAGTTGTAGTAGTCGAAATACAAAATTATTTTTTACTTTTTAGTGCAACTTCGGCGTAGGTACTTAACTTTGGAGGCGTTTTATTTTTTTTGTTAAATATAAATTTATTATTGAACTAATGAAAATATTTTTATTATTAGGTTTATTTAATTTGTGCATGTTTCGATCATCATGCGCTGAATAACTTCATGAATTCACGAAATGGTGACGTTTTACGTATTTCGAAAGGCACGTCGCGTCACCTTAGCTGTTAAATCATTTAGCGGAGATTGGTACTTATCAGTTACCTTTTCAAAACATCACCTAAAGATACAATCAATGCTCCTCTGCTAGGAGAAAAACATTTTACGATTATTGACTGACCTCTAACAATGACTTTTCTCTGCTCTTCTTTATTCTTGGAGTTTCCGATGCCGGACAGCATCGAGTCCGATCCGCTGCGGTCCACTCTTACCTGAAATAATTCCTGGCTTTAGTTCAAACATAGACTCAAAACCACGATCAAAACTGCTTCCTGACCTACTTGTCTTAGTTACACAATGGTATCGATTCGTATGCGCACAAAATCACTAAATCTTGAGTAAAATTGTCACCTGTCATTGTCTATTCTTATAGAACAAAAAGGGAATGCAAAAATTTTGGTTGCTCTCCATGAATCGATACCATTTGGCCCAGCGGCACTAACTTCGGTACACAAAGTCCAACGCTAACTTACACAAAATTAAAATTAGTTATCGCGTTTTATTACCTACGAGTATCTTGTTTTCTTGAAAACATTAGTTTAAAAAAATATTTGCATGTAGGTATTAAGATAGAATCTTGGCAAGGAAAAACTAACCAGCTCTCCAAGGAAGCTGATGTAGCCAATAGCCAGCTTCAGCGTGTCCACTTTAGACAGTCTCTTCTCGTAGGGCAGTGTGGGGATATGGGCTCGGAGCCCTTCGAAGGCGTCATTGATGGACTGCATTCTTCTGCGTTCGCGCAGGTTCGCCGCTTGCCGCTGCTGGATCTGCTGCTGAGGACAGCGCGACCGACGCTTGTGCAGCCGCCGGCAATCTGACCTAAACAGGAGATTTAAAAACTTTTTGTTTATTAACATGCTTATTCTCTTACAGCATAACAATAAAAACATTATTTATTGCACATAAACAAGACATTACATTCAATAAAAAAGTACAATTAGGTGGCCTTATTGCTAGTGTAGCAATATCTGCCAGGCAAGCTTTGGGTAAAGGAGTAGGTAGTTTGATAATTTCAGCATGTGTGTAGGTAGGACTTAAATTTAACCAAGCGTTTCTGCTTAGTTTGTAGAAGGCGAAGGGTATTTCAGGGTAGCTGTTAACTGGGCGGAATGGTGTGTGATTTAAGTCAGAAGATATTTTAGGATGATTATAGTTTTAGGGATTAATTGTCGAGGTCATAACCTAACCTCATACACGTGATACCTAAAACTTAACGATTTAGAATGCCCCTTTTTATTTATAAACCAAATCTAGTTCTCTCTGGTTCCCAATCTCCTCCGCCAAGTCGCTTACTCCGTATAAATATGAGAGGTAGTGTTGATGCAATAGTGATAGTTTCACTATCGATAGTTGACTAACGAAAATATCGAAATTTTGCAATACTATCTTACCTATAGTAAAAAGTAGGCGATTATTTGAAAATTTTCGATAGTAACGATACTATCAAAAACGATACTATCGATAGTATCGATAGTGATCCGAAAAAATAGTCGATACTATCTAAAAACTATTACGCGTTTCAAATACTATCGATAGTTTTGATTCAGTAACTAGGTATCTACTACGTAATTTAGATAGGTACTATCGTCTAGGAATTACTTCACTATATTATAGCATGTTCAATATTTTTTTAAATAGAAATATTTTAAACGGTATCTATATATGAAAATAAAAGGGTAGATGAACTATGTAATAATCATCCCACCAAAAACATAAATGTAAAAATAGAAGCCAAGTTCTTGGTAGTTTGGTGCATGGTTTGCACAAAAAAGTTGTGATATCAAAAAAGCGGGCCAAGTCAAGGGTTTATTAAAGTAATTCTAAGCTCTTCAATAAGGTATCATTTCAAATAACTTGGCCGTTGTAGAGAATAATACAAACTGTCACCTACAACACCACTCTACAACGGCCAAGTTGCATGAAATGATACCTTATTGAAGAGCTTAGAATTACTTTAATAAACCCTTGACTTGGCCCGCTTTTTTGATATCACAACTTTTTTGTGCAAACCATGCACCAAACTACCAAGAACTTGGCTTCTATTTTTACATTTATGTTTTTGGTGGGATATCATGAATTTTTGTCGGTAATTTAAATTGATCTAAATATAAATTTACTATTATTCAATATTCTTATAATTATGGGAGTGGGTAACATAATGAATATAAGGTAATATTTGATCAATTACTTTTTCAAGTACGACGGCTTTAATTGCAAATATCTCGAGACATACATATTTAGGAAACTTAGTTTTAAAGAAACCTTAACTTTATTTTACAAGACCTATCTAATGACACCCCACTCGATATAGTAGGTAAAAAAATTAAAAATACCCCCTCCCCCCCCCCCCCCCCCTATATATTTTTTTACTTCTTTTGAATTTTTCCACAATTGTTACATTATAATCTATCATCATACCAAATTTGAACTTTGTAGGTCATTACAAGACTTATCTAATGACACCCCACTCGATATAGTAGGTAAAAAATTTAAAAATGCCCCCTTTTCCCCCCCCTATATATATATTTTTAACTTTTTTGAATTTTTCCAAAATTGTTTCATTACAATCTATCATCATACCAAATTTGAACTTTGTAGGTCATCTGGAAGTAGGTTAGGTTTTTGATCTATATGTCAGTCAGTCAGTCAGTCAGTCAGTCAGTCAGTCAATCATAAAAATGCCGATATTCAGACGTGGTTAATATCTATTTAACCGATAAAGCTATGTTTATTAAATTTTGTATACTTGTTTACCTAGGGGTTCCTGATATGTAAACCAAATTTGGTGTATTTACGTTGAATAGTTTTTGAGTTATTGAGGGGTCAAAAGTGACTCCAAATGGTTCCTGTAAAATAACACACGGTGCTGCCCGCCAGTTCTCTTCGTTTGGCTTGAACTTGGCTGGACACGCTACCGCGTGTCTAGATCATGTATACCTAACCTAGGTATTACCTTTAAATAACAAGCAATAGTATCGTAAAATATTGAATATTTGGCTCCTACTTGTTTGTTGTGTTGTGAGACAAGGCAATGTGCCTCGACTCATGTTGAATTATTGGTTAGGTGTGTTAAAGAAATTCGCTTAGCAGGTTCGCCGTTTCAAAAATTCACTTTGCAATTAAACACAAAAATTAAGAAAAAAGGATATGGCTCACCTTTTTCTTGGAGTAGAGTGATTTTCCTGGTCGCTCGCGTACAAACTCCCGTCGGACATGGAAGAGTCATCGTAAAGGAACATGTCCGAGCTATTCCCGGACGCTGGCGAGCCGTTCATAGACATGGGCACGGTGCGCGCACTGTCCAGCAGTGGGCAGCGGTGGTTCGCACTGTCCATGTTGAACATTATTCGCGTATGTTTGGGTTGTTTTTATTGTGCATTTTTCGCGGCGGACTCTCTCCGGCAGCGTCTCTCGTAGCAATGTCGGAGGGTTGTGTTCGTAGCGAGCAGCGGTGGCGGTGAGTGCGGCTCAGAGTGCGGTAAGTGGCTGGCTGGAGGCGGGGCGCCAGAGGACCGCCCATACGTCTCTCCGCCCTCCCTATCTGGATGGAGCAGCTTATCTCCTTGCCTCTTTCATCGTTATTAATTAAAACAAATCTACTCGCTTACTGTTTAACTTACTAGGTACTCGCTTACTACTTTTACTGTTTAAGGAGGGAAGTACTCTAAATCGGGCTAAACACGGTCCGGCATTTGACTTTGTTAGTATAGTTAATAGTTGAATTTTCAATAAATCTTTATATGGTTAGCTTCTCTAAAATATGGAGAACAACTAGATTCATAGATATAATCTAAAAATACTATGATTACACCAGGAAATCATCAGAAATATCATGAAAATCTGGCGTCTCAATGCCGAATTTGAACAACTGTGACATTTCTATGAGCTTAGAAACAGCAGATGTTATATCGAAATCACCGTATAATTATGAAGAACATCATAATCAACTCTGTTTTTCAATACATTTTGTATACATTGAGATATATGCAAAAATATATGAAATCGGCTTGAAACAGCCCCATGCTAGAAAAGGACAGAGCGCGCATTCTGTCATTGGTTTGAAAGGGACAGTTGCCGCGAGCACATAGACCCTTAACTGAATTTGAAATATTCTAACATTTCAGCTTTTTCTGTTTAGTTTTCGATGTTTTTGATTTATTCTGGACCATTTTTATTAAAGATCTCTAAAAAAGCATCCTTATTATTTCGTGATATCTATCTGCATACCTAGGTAGGTACTCCGCCTCTCGGCCTAATGTCTCAGGCTGTAGATAGGTAGTTACGGCATCACCGGGAGCGAGAGCGGGCTTTTGATAGAGATCGAACACAGAAGAGTACCGAGCTAGCGACAGCGACTTTCTCTAATCAGTGGTAGGTATTACCTACTTCGTCTTCGACAGTACCTACCTAAGTAGGTACATTGGTAGCTATTCGGCAGCAATTGAACAGAAAGGAACAGCAACAATTTTAGATGATATTTGCTATTTGTTATCAGAGGCACTTGGGGCATACGTAGGTAGTATGAATATCTGACGCGCTCGAGAATGCCCAAGTACCTACTTAACTGTTTTTTTAACATTTTTGAAAAACCGTACACGCCAAACCCACTGCTAAAATGGTTTTTACCCTTAGAGCAACACAGCCTTTTCCGGGCGAGCGGAAGGCCGTGTTGCTCTAAGTTTTTACCATACGAGCTTTTCTTTTCGAAATTATTTTATCTTTCGATTTTGATAGGTCTCGACCACAGTCTCGACGGCGCCGTTGAATTACGCCATTTAGCTACCTCGCCTCCCTAACTATAAGGTATGGTTCGACACTCCCGCGTAAATCATCAGAGAGTATTCGATTGACGGGTACCACACTCGCAATCTAATGAGTTCTAGGTTAGGTTAGGTTAGGTTGGGGTTTTGCGCGGGGAGCATGAAAAATCTGACGGGCTTTGTTACTTGCTCTTATAAATTAGTTCCTTGCAGTGTTTGTTGTATTAATGTGGTGGATTTAACTATAATGATCTGCTGACGAGGTATAATAAGGCGGGAGTAAGAAGCAAAGGGAGGCGCTACCGTACGATTCAGATTGTTATCTCCGTGCAAAAGTCTGTTGAGCATTGGAATGTGATTCACCGGCGCATTCTAATGACTTTTAGGTAAGCGTAGGTTAAGATTAGGTTAAGAGAAGTCAATAAAAAGACAACTGAAGACTAGGCTGCATGGGCTCACGCTCTTTGCCTTCCCTTACATGGGAGAATGATAAAACAAAAAAAAAAATAACATGACATGACATAAGTAAGGCTGGCGCTATCCTCGTCCGTGCATTTTCAACCTGCGATTTTATCACTGCGTTTAATGCTCAAAATCCATAACTGGTTTATTTTGAATTGTTTGTTGCTAGTTTGCATGATAAACAGCAGTGGATGTCGAACAATATTAAAGATTTCGGTGGTGACTAGCCCCCAAATAGTCGAATCAATGGTTTGGTTTGGTTTGCCTGGTGTTGGTTGGTTTGATTTTCCTTTTCAGTTAATTTTTGGGTATTTGTTGTATGTTTGATGTTTATTCCAAAATAAGTATCTGTAACGTACTCAATAAAGACAAACCACTTTGATAAGTTGCTGTTCACACTGCGTACACTGTTAAAATTTTATAGTGAGTTGAAACTGGGTGTGAACAGAAATCATGTTTATAGTGGGCCTGACCGGAGGATTAGCGACGGGTAAAAGTACAGTATTGTCGATATTTCGTGACAATAACATAGCAGTTATAGATGCTGATGAAGTTGCTCGTAAAGGTAAATCCAAAACATATTTTTCATACATTTATATGGAACACTTTTGAAGTTTAAAGTCTGCATAAATGTATTTTTTGTATTTTCAAACATTTTGTATTTTACAGTTCTAGAACCTGGTACAAAGGGATGGAAGGAGGTCAAAGAATATTTTGGTGATGAAGTTCTACTTTCCGATGGCAAAGTGAATAGAGTGAGACTTGGTGAGCTGGTGTTTGACGACATAGAGAAAAGGCGCAAACTGAATGCCATCACTCACCCCAGAATTCAAAGAGCAATGATGAAAATGGCAATGGCTTACTTCTTTTCTGGACATCGGTATATTGTTATGGAAGTGCCCCTGCTATTTGAAACTGGAAAAATGTTGACATTCATGCACAAAATTATCACAGTTGTGTGGTAAGAGATTTTTAATTAAAACTAAGTATTACTTAACCTTTTAGTTAACACCATATCTATCTTCTATCTCTACATTAATAAATCTCTAGAAGAGTCGTGTCTGTACATTGAATATTTTTATGAAAAAACAATTGCAACAGGCATTTTTAGCGATACCGATACCATGACCAAATAATTTTTTAAAAATTTTTGTCTGTCTGTCTGTTACCACTTACCACATCACGCCAAAACTACTGGACCAATTTTGATGGGACTTTCTTTATTTGAATATGTATTACCCGGATTGCAACTAAGGATACCAGTAATTACACCACCTGACTTAGGGGGTAGGAAGGAAATTAAATTACGATTGTTTTTCAACCGATTTCGGTGAAACTTTTATTATTCGATTAAGCGTTACCTAGACTAAAAGTAACAATACAAATAATCACGCCACCTGACTTAGGGGGTAGGTAAAAAAATTTAATATGATAGTTTTTTAACCAATTTTGATGAAACTTTTTTTTTTTGTTCGACTGAGCGTTACCTAGACTCAAAGTAACAATACAAAAAAAGCACGCCACTTGACTTAGGGGGTGGGCAGGAAATTGAATTTCGATTGTTTTTTAACCGATTTTGAAGGGGCTTTTTTATTCAACTGAGTGTTTTTTTACTTACTCAAACGTAGGATAGAAATAATCACGCGATCTGACTGAGAGTAAAGGCAGGATTGTTACCTAGACTCATTGAATAGGTTGTAATGTAACATTGACTAAGTACTCCAGTTTGTATGGAAAACACGCAGTGTCGAACATACTGAAAACGCTTCTCCGCGCGTAGGAGCGGGATCTGCTAGACCGCTCGTGGAAGCATTTTTCTCATTGTATGATCTTTGTCTTTGTATGAAAAACACGCTTTCGCGCGCGGGCTAGCAGATCCCGCTCCTACGCGTGGAGAAGCGTTTTCAGTATGTTCGACACTGCGTGTTTTCCATACAAACCAGGCGTACGAAGTTCCGGGCACAGCTAGTTTATTAATTAAAACTTCTGTTTGTTTATTACCAAAAAATGAACTCAAAATCTACAAGAATAACTTAAAAAAAACTGCAGCCTGGAGGCGAAAGGTCTTCAGATGTTAAAATCCGACGTTTGGTTTTGATCCATATTTTTGATGTAATTTTTTGGTTACTTTATAATGGAAAGTATAATTCAAAATCTAGAGTATTACAAATAGGGTGATCGATGGATTACAAAAATTCTACTAAAAAATATAAGAAAAGACCACCAGGTACAGATATTAACAACAGCCCGTTAGCCCTTTAGAATTTAAGCAGTGGTTTAAACCACAGATTGGAAAGGGTTGTACTTTATAATATACTCAACTTTTTATTTTCAGTGAGGACCATCAGCAACTAGAAAGACTATGCAGACGCAATGATTTTTCAGAAATAGTTGCAAAGAAACGGATAAATTGCCAGATGCCATTGGAGCACAAAGTAGCAAATTCTCATTTTGTGATTGACAATTCAGGGGATATTGCTAACACAAGACATCAGACAGAAAGCATCATAAGGCTACTTAGAAGATCTAAGTTTACTTGGTAAGTATATTATCTTATTTGTATTGTTACTTTGAGTCTAGGTAATGCTCAGTTGAATAAAAAGTTTCATCAAAATCGGTTAAAAATCAATCATAATTTATTTTACTACCTACCTCCTAAGTCAGATGGCGTGATTATTTGTATTGTTGCTTTGAGTCTAGCTAACGTTCAGTCAAATAAAAAAGTTCCATCAAAATCGGTTAAAAAGCAATCCAAATTCATTTTCCTGCCTACCCCCTAAGTCAGGTGGCGTGATTATTGGTATCCTGAGTTGCAATCCGGGTAACACATATTCAAATAAAAAACGTCCCATCAAAATCGGTCCAGTAGTTTTGGCGTGATGTGGTAACAGACAGACAGACAGACAAAAATTCTAAAAAAATATAGTTTGGTCATTGTATCGCTAATAATGCCTGTTGCAATTATTTTTACGTAAAAATATTCAATGTACAGACATGACCCTTCTAGAGATTTATTATTATGTATAGAAGTAAGAAATTAAAATTTCGTCGCGGGCAGGGTTTGAACCCGCGAGCTTTGGATTGTCATTCCATAGCTCTGCCAACTGAGCTACCGGGGCGGTAGTCAGAATCATAGTTGACGTCACTTGTATTATAGCCAAACAATGGTTGTTCCGCCACGTCTGACAAGTTTTGAGGGTTGTTTAAGATACGTAGACCTATTATTGCTGTAGTGACAGGTTGCCTGCCAGCCCATCGCCTAAATTACAATATAATGTCTCTAATCACTTAGCTGGTGTTTACAGAATGCCTGGAAGGAGATGCAGCTGGCACATTCTATGTTTTTCTATCACTACTAGTCCAGCATGAATATTAAGGCTCCTACACATTATGCCGCCGGCACTGACGCCGGCGCCAGACATTCATTTGACCTTGAATAATGTTCTGCGGCAACGTGCGGCACTTGCGGGCCGGCGGCGGCATATACCTTCATATACCACACTTTTCAATAAGAAACGTAGATTTTCTGTATAACAGATAATTTCAAATGGTTCCTTCCCTTTTGTTTTATATGTAAATAAAGTAACACGTTAGTGGAAAGGTAAAACTTCTTAAGCGCCAATTTTTACGAAACAGTGAAACCTAGACAGATCGACGCAGAAAATAAAATCTAGTTCAATGATATATAGGTATAACCATTGTTTAAGAAGACTGGTATATCGCTTAGGCGGTTGCAACTTTTGACGTCACGATCAATGTTGCTATTGAATAATATTGTCGATATTGTAAGGGGGTTTTAATACATAAAAAATAATAAAACCTAGTCTTCATAATAACCGAACTATTTATTTATACTAATTTTAGTATTATTTATCCATTTAAGTATAATATAATATTTTGCTTCTTTTTAAAATTAAGTTCTTGAAAAGTGGAATATACTCGGGTTAATTATTAAAAAAATATGGCAATACATCGACATGACAGATTTAATCTGTGCTTGATAATGTCAGTTGCTGCCAAACTATTCTTTAAACTTTATTCCGCGCTTTTACGTACCTTCGTAAAAATGAGTTGTTCAGTTTTAAACTGTAAAACATATTAGGTATTGTAAACCGAAAACAACTATAAAATATGGTATGTAGGTATACTTGCCTCGATTACTTACCCATATTGGTAGTTTTCCGTTAGATGATAATAGTTGTATTTGAATCCAGATTATTCCAGATTAACCTTCTCGATTGGACAATTTGTATAGATAGGGAAAATGGTTTTTTTATTTCTCAAGAAATAATTTCTTTATAAAATATTTCTTCAGTTTCGTTGACTTATGCAACCTCTATTAGTTTGCGAAATTCCGACCCTTTACACTTAACAAGGAGGTTTTAAAGTTGTCTTAAATGTACTTATTCTTCTTCTTGTCGAATCGATCGTAATGGTTTATATTAATTTTGACCAGCCAAACGCACTGTGCCAATTCCCATGTATTTATTAATTAATTAATTTAAACTATTATTTCAAACAACTAGTAGGGCCCATAGAAATACACTAATACTATACTATTTAGTACTATGACAGACGCGTGTCGTCGTCGTCTACTACTGTGTAGGTAATGCGGTCTGAGCTTTAGAAGTTTGAGAAACGCTGCAAATCTGATGACGTCAAAAGTTGCATGACGTCAGCTAGCTGTCATTTAAACGACATACCAGGCGTAGCAAATTCTTATACCATGATGGGTATAACAATTTTTCGTAAAAATTGGTGCTTTAGAAGTTTTCCCTTTCCACTAACGATATGGTTTATTTTTACTTTCAGGTACTTCCGTGCAATATTTTTGATAGCATTCTTATCAATTGTATTTGGTGTAGCTCATATAGCAAGTAACTATATTGTTATGCCATTGTAAGTCATGTATAAGCAATATTTCGCTCCTGTAAAGATTATAAATCTAGAAAGAAACCTTAGCTTTATATTAAAGTAAGTTTAAAGTAAATAAGTATTGCAGACTGGTAATGGGATGCAGTTTTAGGATGATCAGTTTACATTAGGTATGCATATCGTAGGAAGATTTGATAATTCGAATCTTCGCGGTGTAAACAAGCGAAAACACTGATAATTAAATTAGACAATGGTGAAAACACTGGAAAATGATAGGTGTTTTGCGAAAAATCTAGTCGTTCGAGTAACATTTGATGCTCAACTCTGATTGGCTACATTTTTATTACTTGAAATGAAATTAAATGAAATAATTTATTGTGCGATGAATTTGGGTTACAATAGCAGTTATATTATGTTTCACCAAACTCTACCTTTACAGGTATACACACATAAGTTCTTAATTATTATTATTATTTACAACCGTATAGCCTTAACTAGGATATCTATAAGTATTATAATTCTTCATTTTAATTTAAAATCCATATATTCTTTGACGCTATATAAAACACTGACTTAATCTTAATCTGATTGGTGAAATAACATGCGTTGATAATTGTAATTTTAAACGTCAACCAATCAGAGGAGACCTTTCTTTTGGCGTGCTGAGTGAGTGCTGACCGACCAATCAGCGTTCTTAGCAAACGTTTAGTTTCGCAACGTGAGTGTAATTTTCCAGTAAGGTTAGACAATGTTTTAACCATCCGTGTTTTCGCAAAATCCCTAAGATTTTCGCTAAGATTCGAATTATCTAATCATCCTACGACATTTACATTTTGCTTGTAGGGTGTGGTATTGATTATATTGAATGTATTTATAGCAATCAAATAGATGGGATAAGGGCAAGCGAATGATGGTGAAAGGGTTTACAACAAGTTTAGAAATAATAATTTAATTTTTCTTGTAAATGTAAAATTAGTCTAAAACATTTCACACTTCGGTGTTGTAAACATAGATGAACTGTCAACCATATTTTCGTTTATTGCTTCCGTGAATAATTGTTATAAATCATAACAATGGCTCTAAAAATACTTGTTTTTTCGCATTACTAGAACCAAATCTTCTGCTCCACCAGTCTGATAGAGGAACTCGATTCTAAAACAAATTAAAATGTTGGCTTTCAGGAAGCACACATCTTATTTTATATATTATACAGGGTGTAAAAGAAAGTAGGTACTGCATCTATGGTACTAATGATAACAAACAACTTTCGCAAAGCATAAAAATTTTAGTTCAAAAAATATTTTGCCTTTTCCATACAAATGCTCTCTGGGATCTGCAATTTTGTATGGACAATGCAAAATTTTATTTCGAGCTAAAATTTTTGTGCTTTGCGAAAGTTGTTTAGAACATGTGGTTTAAAGGAACGCAGTGCTTTTTTTTACACTCTGTATTTTTAGTGTGGTAGGAACAATGTAGGAGCTTACCATAACCTTGTCAACCTTGTCGGCAGCTTTACGCATCTTTGCTGATATCGGAGTGATACGCGCTTCTTTGACGTCTAATTCGCTCTCATTAAATGCTTTTGGAATAGCAATTTCTATTGTTCCCGCTTTTTCATGTACAGATATAGCATTAGTTGCTCGTAAATGTTTGGTCATTGTAAAGTTAACTCCTATTCGCTTAAAACGCTTTTTCTTTTTAGCCCACCAGTCATCTTCTTCTGATGATACTACTAGAGTGAACGGTGTTGTAGGTTTCTTTTTTCTTTTTCTCGTCGTTGTTTTACCTGCGTCGTCGTCGTCTCCATCATTGCCTCCGTCGCCGCCGTTGCCTCCATTGTCGCCGTCGCCTCCTCCACCGTCACCTCCATCGCCGCCGTCACCTCCATCGCCGCCGTCACCTCCATCACTGCCGTCGCCTCCACCTCCGTCACATCCATCATCGCCCTCACCTCCATCTCCGCCATTGTCAAGGGGGGTGGAGGTGGTGGAGGATCTCCAATCGCGCGTACTTCTGCATTTTGTTGTAGTAGTTCTCCAATTCCTCGTGAAACGAGTTGTTCTTGGGGTCGTTCTACATTTCGTGGTTGTTGTTGGTCTGCGTGTGGTTGTTGTTTTTGTGGTTCGAGTTGCACGCGGCGTGGTAAAACGGGTTGTAGGGCGTCGGGTGGTTGATTTTGACTTACATTTCGTGCGAGTAGTGGTTTTCCACCACGGAACTTCGGTAGCTTGGTGCTGCGTAGATATCTGCGTCGCTTCATTCGTCACGCACTTTTTGGTTGTAAATGGTTTTTTGTAAGTGGTTTTGGGTCAAATAGCTACAACCCTATCAAGAACGTATTCGAACCATGTTACAATGACAAAAATGGAGGCGTACACCAATTTTTCGAGGATGGCCAAATTCCCCATTATATTAAACACAAAACAATAAAATACATCCCATACAATGAACACTTTAAAGACTTTCCCATAGGTTTCACTACTACAACAAAGTGTACACCCAAAACCACTTACGTAATATAAAGACATGTTTATTTAAAGACATAATGCAATTCGACATATTATTTTTAGAAAAAAGTTAAGCGTTGTACTGTACTGTTGTAAGTCTTTTCCTATCGTGGAGTAAAATAAAATGAGATATTTCAAGGGCTACTCAAGTAAACTCTTTGCGAACAGGAAAACATTACGTCGTGGGTAGAAAGTTGCAAGATAATATAAACATAAATCATTAATTCGCATCAATCAACTTAATAATTTATTTACATAGCTAGTTGGTACAGTACATACGATTTAATGTCGTTTTCAATTATATGTCGAACATAATTTTCATCTGCATACGTTGGCTCCTCATCTTGTCCATTCACGGAACTAAAACAGTACTATTTTTGTAGTTTCGATATTTTATCCATAAATAGAATAAGTAGTTGGCTAGTATAGGCCCTTAGAGTGCCTCCAATCGAAATATAGTGGAATAATCATGTAAAATTTATGCTACTCTAGCTACCTAAATGGATGTACAATATTATTTAAATTAAGATTCAATTTTATTTAAATTAAGATTCTAAGTAGGTATTTGATGAATTTAATGCGCACAGCTAATAAATATCTGGATCTTACTACCTGCGTCTGTATTTCATGCATACCTTATGCCTATCTTACTTACTTACACATCTATTTTTTTATAAAGTAAATTGAAAATGATCCTGTATCATGCTTCTTCTACGAAAAATATCCGTCGTTCTCTTTATCTCTCTCACCTTAGACCCTAAGATCTGATTTGATTTGAGTCAAGACAAGAGCAACTTACAACTTAGATAAATAAATGATCGATAAAATTATACTTGAGGCTAAATGTTTTTTTTTTCTATTTCGTTTGCTGAACTGGAAAATTGTACTACGCACTATACGAAGATTATAAATGCTCTCCGATTTAGATAAATTTATTACCTTGTAGTAAATGAAACGGACAAGACTTACGTATAATGCAGGAAAACAAAATAAATTTGCCTACATAATATCAGCAGCAACATAACATTATTCACATGTACGGCACTGGCGCGTCTGTAATATAAAATAAATAAAAAAATAACTACATTCTT
>JARACY010005465.1:0-21698 GCA_029255725.1 Scrobipalpa atriplicella | reverse complement strand
CAGGGTGTTAAAATCAACTAGACGGGTGTATGGGGAAGTTAAACAGGGTGTTAAAATTAACTATACGTGGTGTATGGGAAAGTTGTACAGAGTGTTAAAAACAACTATACGGGGTGTATGGAAAGTTATACAGGGTGTTAAAATCAACTTTACAGGGTGTATACAAAAGTTATACAGGGTGTCAAAATCAACTTTACTCTGTGCATGTGGAAGTAATACAGGGTGTTAAAATCAACTTTATACTCTATACATCCTGTATAGAGAAGTTGTACAGGGTGTTAAAATCAACCATACGGGGTGTATGAAAAGTTATACAGGGTGTTAAAATCAACTTTTAAAATCAATTTATTGATTTAGGGTTATATAAAACATCTAACCATACATTGCAGGATACACTGTCATTCTACGCGAATTTTCAGCTATATCGGTTGAAGACTAAAACAATAAACTCAGCTATATTAGTACTTTCAATGAGGGAGTTCTAATGGCTATCTGTTAGCTCCATCACGAGACCCTCGTCATCATGTGTAATAGAACGAGCTCAAGATAACAAAGCTAATGAGCCCAAACTCGGCTATCTTAGCACTTTCCATGATAGAGTTTCAGTGCAAATCTGCTGGCTCCATCATGCGATCAGCTTATTGGTATCATAATATTGCAATTTCAGCTCAATCGAACACCAAGAAGTGGGTCAAATTGAGCGTGCGAACACCGGGACAGGTGAAACTAAATAAAAGCTTTTAAAAAAGTCATGCTTATACCTTATTCTGTCAACGTGCACGCCCTCGCCCAGGTACCTACATTTAAAGCCTTGATGCACTTACTATACAAAAAATGGCATCAGCGGCTCGAGTCGTTTTATGTGGGAAGCAATGGGAAGGCAAAGAGCATTATCCCGTGCATTCTAGCCTTCAGTACAAATGGAATGCGCCGGTGATTTTTTGATCAATTTAATTTCTGTTTTCATATTGTTATGATAATTTACGATATTTTTTGTAAAGAAATTTAGATACGGATAATATTTTGTATGCATAAACCTAATTGTTAAAATGGCGCTGGCGCCCATGCTGGTGCCGTAGTTCACCACGTTCGTTTAAAGCCTTGACGTAGGTACCTACTGTTTTGACTTATGTTCCTTGTATTGTTCAGTTTGATTGGTAATTTCACTCACATCCTAAAGTTCAGTCAGCTAATTTTTATACTCTCGTATTTTTGGAGTCGAAGGTATGCGTGGTCTCAGGCAGGCTGTATCCTGACTTTTCGGTAACGCTTGTAGTATCTATACTCATCACTTTCTTTAATTTTATTTATTTGGCATTTTATGGCTTTGACGTTTAAGGTAGTGGACGTTTAAGGAAATAGACGTTTAAGGAAGTGACATTCCGCTAGTATTATATCCTGACGCTCGAAACTACGTATACTTTCGCATAGTTAGTTACCTATCCCCACGTAGGGTCCCATTCGAATCTTGAATATAATACAATGTCCGATTGTTATTTAGGAAATGTATCTTAGTTATATAAATTATATTTCACGCTCTTCCGGGTGATTTTAGGAATTATATAAAATACATTTCATTATAATTGTGTACAATAACGGATTTCATTCATTTTCGTTAGCATAAATGAACTCACCGGCATCACACTTGTCGGTCCCAACTTCACCCTTAAACCCGGTTGTACATTGACATGTTTGGTTCTGGCAATCCGCGTTAACCAATATGAGCGCATTCGGTCGAACCCTCCGTGCACGCATCGCCGATTTCTGATGGTAAGAGAAACTGGTTAAATGGGTTAGGTTAGGTTATAATTATAAAGTAATACAAGTATCGAGAGGAATTGAATGTTCAGAGGGCTAGCGTGATTTTCGTCTGAAATTTTCAAAAGCAGTGTAAAACAATGTATACGTTATAAAAACCTTGATATCTACGGGACGCTCGCCGCAGCAAAAACTAGTGCTGTGCAAACAGGAAAACAATTAGTTCATAGTCTCACTTCGTGTGGCCCGTGGCCAGGCCCTAACGCCAAATAATATAAGACATGCGACACGAGCGAGCGATGCGCTCAAAATCACTAAATCTTAATGAAAATGGTCACCTGTCATTATCTATCCTGAGAGAACAGAAAGGGACGGCAACAAATTTGGTTAAGATTTAGTTAAGTCATGCTCTCCACGAATTGATAGAAATATCTGCCCTGCGCAACGTAGCGCGTAGCGCAGTGTCGGCACCACGCACCGCGATGACATAAAAGTGTTTCAAGTTTTTTCGGAATTCAACCTCTAAAATGGGAAAATCAATCATAGTCTGAAAGTTAACATGGGTATCGATTATATGGTTTATCGGGTTGCCGATTACGAAAAGAAGAACGATTTTCAAACTCGACGTGGAAGGCGTAAAATAACGCACTTGATAATAAAATGCATAATCGATCCCAAAAAACCTTGTATCCAGTTCTATAAAAAAACTAAACATCGCCCTATTATATATTCTGTGCCCACGTGACGGTTACAGTGCATGCGCGGCCAAAGGCGCCATTTGATTATTGTGTACGAATAGAAATAATTAATTTCGTGGGAAATTATTTATTTTGAGCCTAAAAATATGTGGTAGTGACAAAAAAAAATACTTGTTATTTTATTATACTTACTTTTATTCTTTTTTTCCACGTCATGAGTTGTGGTTTCGGTTTGATTGTGTTCACCTTCCGTTGTGACATCGTTAGCTTCGGGTTCGGTTTTATTTGAACTATCTGTGGGAGTCTGAGAATCGGCATCATCGGTATCAGTAGCAATGTTAGTGTCAGTGTCATCTTCGTCTGATTCTGTCGGTTCTGTGCTGGCATCTAATTCTTCTTCGGAGTCGTCTACTTGATTAATTTTGTGATAAGCATCTTCTCTAGCTTTGACGGAGAATATACACGTGGAAACGCATTCCATTTCATCTTTGAACATGTTGATATTGGGTAAGCAGCCTCTCCAATAACGTGTCTCACATCGGGAGCCTAGAAAACAGAGACATTATTAAGATTATACCTACTGCGGCTTGTTTATAATTAACTAGATTTCCGCCCCGCGGTTTTACCCGCAGCTTACTGAGTTTTCCCGTTGGAATCAGACATTTTCCTGACGTGAAAAGTAGAATGTGATATAGATACCTTTCTCCTTCAAGGGAAAGGTAGTGATTTTCATTTTCAACACATTACGTTCTGATCTGACAGAAAATAATTTTCTCGAGCGAAGCCGCGGGTTAAAGCTAGTTTTTAAATAAATATATTTTATTATTGTAAAATAATGCTAAGTGTGCACGCCTGCAAAGGCAGCTATCAGTGATTCTGCTATGTAATCTTGCAAAATGTAAATGTACCTGATTGTATGACACTAATAAATTCTGATTCTGATTCTTAACCAAACAAAATCTCATAAAGTGATAAATTGACAAATATTAACCTTTGTGTTCCTCCTGAGAATCGAACCCAGGACCTCCGAATCGGGAGCCCATGGCACAAACCGCTAGACTGCGGAGCCAGTTAGCCTCACACAGTAGATCGATATCAAAGTCTTACCGGGTCTATAGTAATGTATCACTCTCACAGGTGTTTTTCCACAGTTTCTTCCGTTGAATGGGGCGAAGCAAGCCGGTGCCGGTACTAGTAAAAAAACACAATTAATGTTTACTTTTGACAAATATATTTCAACATTCGAGCCTGTTTGGGAAAAGTATAACTCGTGCACTTAAAGAAACGATTTATAAATGGGCGGCCATCGCATGCGTTCTCGCTCACTCTCTATTAGGTAGAGCGAGAACGCATGCGAGGTGGACCAATCACAAAGCAAGCGGACGCCATTTTTAAATAAATCGTTTCTTTAAACGCACGACTTATATCGTAAGCAACAGGAATAAGGAATTACAGGCTAAACTTTTTTATTTTTCTTAATAAATATTTTTGCTATAATTTCTTTCTTACATGCTGGACTGAGAGGGATAGCAAATCATAGAATGTGCCAGCTGCATCTCCTCTGCAGCATGCTGTAAAAACCTGCTAAGAGATTTGTGAGGTTCAAGAATATTGTTATTTAGGCGATGGGATGACAATCTGTCACTCCAGCAATATCATCTCTAGCCTACAATATTTCGGGCCGGTATATACAGATATATCTTAAATAACCCTCAAAACTTGTCGTTGTCGGTTATTGACGCTCTGCCTACCCCATTAGGGATAATGGCGTGATTTATGTAGTATGTATTTTTTTGTTATTTTGATTAAATTTCTCATTACTGTAGCTAACGATACTCTACCGCAACAGGCCCTATTTGTTAAATTGCTCTATTTGTTAAATTGCCTTCTTTGTTCCGTTGTGGACTAAGGTCACCTGACCTTCCGATCCTATCAGTAAATCGGATGGTATCCGATTCTGTTGCAGACCCAACTTAACTTATCTTAGTTAGGTTCTGTCACAATTTGAATAAAATAGAAACGGCAGCACATAGAGGAATAATGTATTTGTTACCGGAAATGTATGAAATGTAGGAATTATATTCAATTCCTAGGAAATGTGTACAATTCCGAGGCTCTCTAGGAAAAGTATGAAATATTTTTTCAAAGATTTTTAATTACACACCATATTCTAGGAAATTTATACTTTTCCTAGGATTTGTATATAATTCCGATATTGTTCTGGGAAATGTATAAAACTAACGCTTTCTGACGTCAGTAAACTGAGAACCAGAAGTTATCTGTGAAGGTTGTGTTGTGGTGTATCCATCTCGTCCGCACGCTCGTCTTCTCCATTTTTAGGGTTCCGTACCTCAAAAGGAAAAAAGGAACCCTTATAGGATCACTCGGTTGTCCGTCTGTCTGACTGTCACCACCCTTTTTCTCAGAAACTCGTGAAGGTATCAAGTTGAAATTTATACTGAATACTCAAGTCTAAGGTCCCTTGAAGCTGTAAAATAATTATACTTCTAAGTCCTCACAACCAAAAGATATGAACGTTTGTTTGAATATTTGCAAGGGGAACAAATAATTAAAGTATACTTTTTTTGTAATCCATCTACAAAAATATACTTTTTGGATTTTTCCTTTGTTTGTGCTAAGAGACATTGCTTCTTGCCAAATTTCAAGATCCTAGGTCACCGGAAAGTACCCTATAGGTTTTGCCTTCCTCAAAATTCAAAAACCTACAGGGTACTTCCCGCGAACCTACAATCATGAAATTTAGAAGGAAGCAGTGTCTAATAGCACAATCAAAGGAAGAAATCTAAAAACTGTAAATTTGTTCAAATAACACAAAAAAAAAGGATTACAAACTTATTTTAGTAGTCTCCTGAACTTAGTTTCGTACTTCCATGCTGGACTGGGAGCGATATAAAAACATAGAATTTGCCTCCCGGTCATGCTGCAAAAAACCAGCTAAGGGATTCAAAAGTTTCAGTACATTGTAAACTAGCTTTCCGCCCCGCGGTTTCACCCGCAGCTAGAGTTTTCCCGTGGGATTGAGTTCCCGCGCTGTTCCTACCTTTAAAATTGACGGAATTTCAATACAAACTTACATCCCCTATTTAACCCCCTTAGGGGTGGAAGATACAAAAACGCTGAAACACGTGTTCATTATTTTTTTAATCTTTAGTCCAAAAACAAAATTGTAAGATCCTGCCATCATAATTGACGGAATTTTCTTACAAAGTTCCATCCCCTATTTAACCCTCTTAGGGGTAAAAAATACAAAAACGCTGAAACACGTATTAATTATTTTTTAATTTTTAGCCTTAATACAAAATTTGAAGATCTTATCTTCAAAATTGAGGGACTTTCATACAAAATTCAACCCCCCTTTTTACCCGTTTAGGGGGGGAAAATACGCAAATCCTTTCGTAGTGGGAGGTTACGTTATAGGAGGCACTTGCTCTCTAAGTTTCACGATTCTAGCTTTAGTAGTTTAGGCTCTGCGTTGATGAATCAGTCAGTCAGTCCAGTCAGTAAGGACAAACGATTTTATAAGTTTAGAAGATTAGGCGATGGGCTGACAACCTGTCCTGTTACTACAGTAATATACAGACCTATCTTAAACAACCCTCAAAACTTGTCAGACGTGGCGAAACGACTATTGTTTGGGTCGTTGACGCTCTGCCTACCCCATTAGCTCTTGTTCTACCACTCGTTCACGACAGATTGATGGCCGATGCTATCGCGATATTTTCCAGCTTCTGAAGGACATTTTGAAGAACCTTTGCTGCCTGAACCTGCCGCACTGCTTCTAGCTATCTCACGTTCTAGTTCCAGCTTCTTTTGTGCGACCTGGAGTTTGGCCTCCGCAGCCTCCAGCTCGAGCTGTTTGCGGCGAAGGTGTGAAGATGATGAGGCCGCTTTGGAGGTAGCTGATCGCGCAGCTGAGCGCGCAACCGACGTCGCGGGAACTGACGCGGCAACTGACACGAGTTTCTCAGTTTTCACCGTAGATTGACACTGTTTTCCAGACATATTTAAGTCCGACTGTAATGTCTGAATGTCTTTCGCAACACTGCACTCACTATTTGCGCGAAATAAAGCGTAAATGGTGGAATAGAAATGATAAGGCGAGAAATTGATTTTGAACATGGAGCGCGTCCGAATAGCCCTTGCGGCCGCGGTTGATCCATTTTCAAGACTGACTGTAGAGGGCGCTGTGCGCTTAGAATTATGAAAATGGCGGCAAAGGTAAACGGAATCGCTCGTCTTTAATTGTAACTAATATATCCAAGTTTTACATGGGAAAAAAGACAATTGAACTTATATTCTAATAAAAATATAAATTAGGAAAAGCGTACTGCGTCGCCTACGACGCTACTAAATATGGCGGCTTGAGGACATCATGCGGCTAATTGTTTTGGTCGCGTAGTACATTTTCTATCCCTTTCGGTGACACGATTGCTAGCTGTCTAAAACGTGTAACAGAAAAGGTATATGCATCGAGAAATGGGTGAATCTACCCATGAAACTGAACAACTTTCCCTAAGGGACATAGGTCGAATAACGCGACGAATGATATAATAATACAACATAAATACATCCAATGCAGACGCTTCCTGAAACAGCCATTTCTTCCATGCTGGACTGGGAGTGGTAGAAAAACATAGAATGTGCCAGCTGCATCTCCTCCCGGGCATGCTGCAAAAACCAGCTAAGGGATTCGAGGGTTTCTGTGTATTGCAATTTCAGGTGATGGGCTGACAACCCGTCACTATAGCAATATACGCAATCATCTGTAATAACCCTTAAAACTTGTGAAACGTGGCGAAACGACCTTTGTTTAGGTAGTTTTTGCTCTGCCTACTCCAAGGGATAAAGGCGTGATTATATATATGTATGTATGTTTGAAGCAGCCGTTCCCGGTGTGTATCTGGTACACCAAGTAGTCGGGTTGTACCCAGGTAAGACTGAGCCTCACCGCCACATCCGGGAAGACGCAAAACAATCGCGACCGTCCTCGCTGGACTCCTATCTATCTTACCAAAGTGCAACGACATCCGCCCTAACGGCGCTCTTTAATTGCTTGCGCTCCTGGGGGCCAGTTGGACTCCCTCGTCCACAACGCGTCCCGCTCGAAGAACCTCCAGGGTCGGCTGGCAAGACACCGCCCAGCACAGGTAACGCCGCGGTGCTGCACGACCTGTTGTAGACACCGCCCAGCACAGGTAACGCCGCGGTGCTGCACGACCTGTTGTAGACACCGCCCAGCACAGGTAACGCCGCGGTGCTGCACGACCTGTTGTAGACACCGCCCAGCACAGGTAACGCCGCGGTGCTGCACGACCTGTTGTAGACACCGCCCAGCACAGGTAACGCCGCGGTGCTGCACGACCTGTTGTAGACACCGCCCAGCACAGGTAACGCCGCGGTGCTGCACGACCTGTTGTAGACACCGCCCAGCACAGGTAACGCCGCGGTGCTGCACGACCTGTTGTAGGCCTTCGTCAACAACACCAGTGCTGACACCGCCCAGCACAGGTAACGCCGCGGTGCTGCACGACCTGTTGTAGGCCTTCGTCAACAACACCAGTGCTGACACCGCCCAGCACAGGTAACGCCGCGGTGCTGCACGACCTGTTGTAGGCCTTCGTCAACAACACCAGTGCTGACACCGCCCAGCACAGGTAACGCCGCGGTGCTGCACGACCTGTTGTAGGCCTTCGTCAACAACACCAGTGCTGACACCGCCCAGCACAGGTAACGCCGCGGTGCTGCACGACCTGTTGTAGACACCGCCCAGCACAGGTAACGCCGCGGTGCTGCACGACCTGTTGTAGACACCGCCCAGCACAGGTAACGCCGCGGTGCTGCACGACCTGTTGTAGACACCGCCCAGCACAGGTAACGCCGCGGTGCTGCACGACCTGTTGTAGGCCTTCGTCAACAACACCAGTGCTGACACCGCCCAGCACAGGTAACGCCGCGGTGCTGCACGACCTGTTGTAGGCCTTCGTCAACAACACCAGTGCTGACACCGCCCAGCACAGGTAACGCCGCGGTGCTGCACGACCTGTTGTAGGCCTTCGTCAACAACACCAGTGCTGACACCGCCCAGCACAGGTAACGCCGCGGTGCTGCACGACCTGTTGTAGGCCTTCGTCAACAACACCAGTGCTGACACCGCCCAGCACAGGTAACGCCGCGGTGCTGCACGACCTGTTGTAGGCCTTCGTCAACAACACCAGTGCTGACACCGCCCAGCACAGGTAACGCCGCGGTGCTGCACGACCTGTTGTAGGCCTTCGTCAACAACACCAGTGCTGACACCGCCCAGCACAGGTAACGCCACGGTGCTGCACGACCTGTTGTAGGCCTTCGTCAACAACACCAGTGCTGACCGCTGAGATCTTAACAGCGTTCGACGGACCCGAAGTTGGATGAACGTCGGTACCTGGTCGATGGTTGGTACCATACGGCGGCAGCGTAACACAAGACAGTCACTTAGGTTCCTGCGTAAAGCAGCCTAAGTGCCGGGAATCGAATACCTCATCTGGTCGCAGACACTCGCGACATTTTGCCGAAGCAAGGGCGAACAGTGTGAACACCGCTTAAAGTTCAGTTCACACCAGCAAGCAACGTGGCGCGAAGCTGCTAAAAAACGCATTTCTTACGCGGCGTAGCGCGAACAGTGTGAACACCGCCTAAGGGTCAGTTCACACCGGCAAGCAATGCTGCTCGAAGCTGTTTGAAAATGCATTTAGTTCGTCATAATTATCACGAAGTAGTAAAATGCACCGCGCGATGTAATAATTTTTTAATGAATAATTATGAGTAGAAAATAAAGTTCGACGAGGTGTAAACAAAAAGTACTACGTTTTTTTAATATTTTCTGCTAACAAACCAAACAACTTTTCTAAAGCACAAAAACTTTAACCCGAATAAAAATCTGTTCTCCATAAAAAAATGCGAGATTTTTATAATTTTAGTGGAGACTAAAATTTCAATTTTGTATGGAGGAAGCAAAAATTTATAATTTTGTACTTTGGGAAAGTTGGTTTGTCATTATCATTAGTAAAACATGTTGTGGTTTAACGGAACGCAGTAATTTTTTTAACACCCTGTATAGGGTGTAAGGGACAGCGTAGGGGTTACTCAGTCAACGAAACTAAACACTCTACATCAAGAAATCATTTCAGAAACTGATTTTTTAAGTTGCTTTTCCATACAAATTGTCTGATCAAGGTGGTACAAAAAGTATGGGAAAATTAAAAGAAAGTCATTTCCTGAAAATAAAATCCTGGAGAAAGTTGTTCAGTTTTGTTCACCGAGCAACCTCTATCAGTTTCTGTAAGCTGTCCCTTACACCTTATTGTAATTATAACACTGTAAAAGAAATAAAAATAACTTGTCAGACGTGGCGGAATTACCTTTGTTTTGGTCGTTTTTGCTCTGCCTACCCCATTAGGGATAAAGGCGTGATTTTATGTGTGTATATATGTAAAAGAAATAATTAAAAATCGTTCAAAAGCTTTGTTAGTGTACTTACTTGAATAGACCGCATCTTGCAGATAAATTGTCACAAAAGGTAGAAGGAAGAGCAAAGTGAACATGTTGGTTATTCCGCGGTTAAGTAGAATGTAATGGAAGTTCTATAATGTCTTCCTTTTGCAATAAGTAATTATAATTATGAATAAAACAGCTCATAAAATTTAAATTTAAAAATTATAATAAAAAGGTTCGATCATTATATAATTATGAAACACGTGTATAATAATAATTTAGTGAACGTGCCCATTTATTACCTACTTTATTTTTCCACTTTTTCTTCCATGCTGGGCTGGGGCTGGGAGTGATAGAAAAACATAGAATGTGCCAGCTGCATCTCCTCCCGGGCATGCTGTAAAAACCAGCTAAGGGATTCGAGTGTTTTAATGTATTGCAATTTAGGCGATGGGCTGACAAACTGTCACTATAGCAATACACCATGACCATCTGAGATAGCCGAAGGAGTCTGTACCTTTCTCTTGAAGGAGAAGGGTATCTTTGACTCCACGTGTCTCAATATTAGACTCTCCCTTATATAATTTATCAATAATTTACGTGACATTGGCAGAATTGTGACTACACAAAAGCCATTAATTAAGAATTGAGATAGCCGAAGAAGCCGAAGGCGAAGCCCAACCACCCGAAGACATCCGAGATGGTCAACGCCGCTATCAAGGAGCTGAAGGAACGCAGCGGATCGAGCCTGCGCGCTATCAAGAAATACATCGCCGCCCAGTACAAGGTCGACGCCGAGAAGCTGGCGCCGTTCATCAGAAAATACCTGAAGAGCGCCGTCGAATCCGGCCAACTGATCCAGACCAAGGGCAAGGGAGCGAGCGGCTCTTTCAAGCTCGAGTCTAAGTCTAGCGGTGCCAAGTCGAAGGCCTCCTCCGGGGACGCCAAGGCTAAGGCCGCCGCTAAGCCGAAACCCAAGAAGGCCGCCGCGTCCGGTGCCGCCGCCAAGACCAAGAAGGCTGCCGCTAGCTCGCCGACGAAATCGAAAGCGGCCGCCGCCGCCAAGAAGAAGCCCGCCGCCGCAGCTAAGAAAGCCGCGCCCGCCAAGAAGGCCGCTCCCGCCAAGAAAGCCGCAGCGCCGAAAGCAAAGAAAACCGCCAAGCCGCCGACCAAGAAGCCCAAGGCGCCCAAACCGAAGAAGGCCGCGACCGCAGCGAAGAAGCCCGCCGCCAAGAAGGCAGCAGCCAAAAAGTAAGCTCGCCGTCGCCGACAGTGACACACCACTTGTTCGCTCCGCCCGCGCTCGCCGCCGCGCGCCAGCCAGCAGCCGGTAGCTTGCTTGCTTGCTTGCCTCGCCGGCCGGCACCGGCATCGCCAGCGCGCGCGCGCGCTTGTTGCGTGCGGTGCGGTGCGTGTTCGCACCACCACGACAAAAAAAGCCCTTTTCAGGGCTAACAAATTATTCACGAACCACAAACCTACTGTGAAAAACGAAAGTTTCTCTAGATTACATAAAACGTCTAACTAAAACACGACGACGACGACGACCGCGACACAAACAAAAAAAAAAAAAAAAAACACCATAATTATAATAATATAAGTAAATGAAAAAAAAAAAAACCAATGAAATTATTTATCACCAGCAAACAAACGTTACAGCAAAATCACAAAACAATAATAAAGAACTACCCAGCACTAGCACTAATCAATAATAGATCGAACATTCATTACATTATTGTACGGGACAGCCGGCGTAAAGTGTAAATAGTGATAGTGTGAAATATTTAAGTTAGCTATAAGTCATTTGAAATGTAAATATTTAAGTCCGTTTTTATAGTTTTCCGGCTAAGTCCGTTCTTGTAATGTCAAACTAGGTCAGTTTTTATAAGTAAAAAGCCTTATGCTTGTAAGTTCAAATAGTCATAGGTAGTTAGGTAGGCCAAATAAAGATATTTCCCTTTGTTGTTTTTACTGTTAGGTACACAACTTAGACTAGGGTTAGGTAATACAGACACTTTGATAGCATAGGAACACAGTTTAATATTTTGTATACAGTCATAGTCATGCAGTCCACTATAGTTAGAATCTTATCAGATAGTAATTTAATAGCTCTAATAGTTAGTCTTATAGGTATTCGAATAGGTAACCTTATTAGAATCTAAGTTTCATACAGATCTCATGTAAATTAATAAAGATAAATAAAGTTCCTACTGGAACCGCTTGGCCAAATAGGCGCGTATAGCAAACGGTTCGCTATACGCGACACTCATGTCGAGAGCCGATTAGATTTCGCTAACCGGCCAATAGCATTCTAATTAGAATCCAATATGGCTGCCGAATCGAATTGGCGAGCCTCCCCCCGCACCCGCGCTTCTTGCCGCGACGGCCCGCGCGCGTTCCCCCCCGCGCGCGCGGCCTTCGACCCCGCAACATGGCGGATTTAGTATAAATATAGGCCGGGTGACGGCGCTCGGCACGCCTTACCCAGTACCCCTTTCACGCAGCTCGCTCTGTTCGCAGACGACACTGCGATCTATGCGTCCTGTCGCAAACCCAAGCTACTTGGCAGATACCTCCAGCGCGCTCTAGACTCCCTCGGGAGCTGGTTCCGCAAATGGAGAATCGAAGTCAATCCCGAGAAGAGCACAGCCGTGCACTTTACTCGAGCCCGTAATCCTCGTCCCATTCCCGCTGTAAAGCTCTATGGGCGAGACATTATAATATATTCTTTATTGTTTTAAGAGTCAAAAAAAAAAGTACATTTCAACTTAAAATTAAAAACAATAGGCGAGCTTATCCCTATAAGAGATCTCTTCCAGCCAACCTAATGGGGATAAAAGATGGGTAATTCACGGGAACAGATACAAATAATTAGTATTATTAGATATATAGATATTTTGATAGTATTATTTAATTACAATATTTTAGGATTATAGTAATACTAATACACATATAAATATAATAAAATAAACTAATACATAAGTATATATATATATAAATATGGATACAATATTGTATTATATACTCATACAGAGGTCATAAAGTGCTCTTTCAGTCTCTTCTTAAAAGTGAAACTCGAGGGACTTTCCTGTAAAGATTTCGGCAGTTTGTTCCATAGTTGAATGGCCCGAACAGTAAACGAATTAAAAAAGAATTTGGTGTTCGATCCAGGAACCTCCAACACCTTTGTGATGCAGGCGCGCCTAGATCGAGGATCAGGGGGTAAAAATTTGAATCGGGAGTGGAGATATTCAGGAGAGAATGGATCATTAAGGATTTTGTAAAGGACAGTTAGGATGTGCACATCACGACGAAGTCGGATAGGGAGCCATTTAAGTTGAGCGCGAAATTCTGAGACGTGATCAAATTTGCGAAGTCCGAAAATGAATCTAATAGCTAGGTTTTGAAAGCGCTCAAGTTTGTTTAGCAGCTCCTCAGTCGCATCCAGATAACAGACATCAGCATAATCGAGAATAGGGAGGAGAAGTGCTTGTGCAAGCATGATTTTAGTGTGAAAAGGAAGGAAATACTGGAGTCGTTTGAGAGAGTGAAATGAATAATGCATACGCCTGCTAACTTCATTCACCTGTGCCGTCCATGATAAGTCACAGTCCAATATCAACCCAAGATTCTTCGCTTTGTCAGTATATGGGATACACACATTGTCATAATATATCTTAGGGAGATCCGAAACTGCAATCCTACTACTGAGCCTACTGCTGCCAACAATCATGGCCTGTGATTTTCCCTCGACCTGTCAAATTGTAAAAAAAAAAAAAAACCTAACCTAACCTAACCTAACCTAACCTAACCTAATCGATTTATTGGTATAAATGTTAATCAGAATAAATTTTCACTTTCATTCAAACATACAAACCGAACCTTACTTAACTCTAACCTATTTATTGCTGATACCATATTTTATTTTCTTCGCCTTTTTTTTTATTTGGATTAAATAAGTTACTTTGTTGCAGAACTTGTCTGACTCGGATTCTGATGACGCACGCATAATTGGCCTGATTCAACCTCCACCTACTTATTCTGAGTCTGTTATTTACATTAATGCTATGTAGGTTAGTTATAATGATACACAGTTGTAATTTTTAAATTTTTCCTTTATTAATAAAATCTTATATTAACAATTTTTTTTTTGTCTTATTCTATATCAGTCTTATACGTATACATTTTGTGGGTGATGTGCGTCGGAATTTCCATGGGTAGATGATTCTGTGGTACCTGTAAAGCCGCTTGATTGTGTTTGTGTTGCTTTTGGAATTAATTTTTTGTCATTTTCTGTTAGTGCATATAGTACGGCGGTTAGCCGGAAAAGTTTGCAAACTGGCGTGATGGGATGAATGGGTGTCAGACTGGTTGTACACATCCTAAGGTAACTTTTGAGATATGTTGCCCTGGTGGGTACACTCTATGGGTCTGCAGGCAGGGTCGGTTAGGTTACTATATAGGAGCAATTACAGTATTTCAATTATATAGGAGTGGTGCTCGAACAAAGTTTGGAGCACACCCTGGTCAAATTCACATCGTGGTGAAAAAAATCCAAAATGGCGGAAAACAAGATGGCCGCCATACAAAATTAAAAAGTCGAATATCTCCTAAACGATGAGAGATAGATGGAGAGTGCTCGAATAAATGTTATAGGGAATGATAGTGGGTAACTTCTGGTGATCACGAAAATCCAAGATGGCGGATCCAAAATGGCGCCTGATAAAAAAATGCTCCGATCAGGCTGCAATTTGGCTGGTGAGATGTCATTGAAGTACTAATTCGATATTGATAGTTCGTTTTTCAAATCCACCGTTTTCCAATTGAATTAGTTCTTCAATAACCTCTCACCAGCCAAATTTCAGCCTGATCAGAGCATTTTTTATATCAGGCGCCATTTTGGATCCGCCATCTTGGATTTTCGTGATCACCAGAAGTTACCCACTATCATTCCCTATAACATTTATTCGAGCACTCTCCATCTATCTCTCATCGTTTAGGAGATATTCGACTTTTTATTTTGTATGGCGGCCATCTTGTTTTCCGCCATTTTGGATTTTTTTCACCACGATGTGAATTTGACCAGGGTGTGCTCCAAACTTTGTTCGAGCACCACTCCTATATCATTGAAATACTGTAATTGCTCCTATAGTAACCTAACCGACCCTGCCTGCAGACCCATAGAGTGTACCCACCAAGGCAACATATCTCAAAAGTTACCTTAGGACGTGTACAACTAGTCTGAGACCAATTCAACCCATCACGCGAAAGTGCAAGCTTTGTCCTGATTTTGATCCTTAACCGCCGTACTAATAAGTCTGTTGGCCTACTTTTCCTAATTTTGTCCAGAAATCATTATTTTCCGCTGGAATATTCCATCCGTTACCTTTTGGTACCGCATATTGCACATTTTCTGCGTTTTCTATAATGTTTACTGTTGTACCTTCTTCCCGTAAGGTCAAATTCCCGTTACGTCTATTTCCCGTACGGTCTACTTGACCTAAGGTCAACTTCCCGTAAGGTCAAATTCTCTTAAGGTCAATTTCCCGTAATTTCAACTTCCCGTAAGGTCAACTTGACCTAAGGTCAACTTCCCGTAACGTCAAATTCTCTTAAGGTCAATTTTCCGGAAAGTCAACTTCCCGTTACGTCAATTTCCCGTACGGTCAAATTCTCTTAAGGTCAACTTACCGTAAGGTCAACTTCCCGTAAGGTTAACTTCCCGTAAGGTTAACTTCCCGTTAGGCCAAATTCTCTTAAGGTCAACTTACCGTTAGTTCAACTTCCCGTAAGGTCAATTTCCCGTAACGTTAAATTCTCCTTACGTCAATTTCCCGGAAAGTCAACTTCCCGTTACGTCAATTTCCCGTACGGTCAACTAGACCTAAGGTCAAAATCCCGTAAGGTCAAATTCTCTTAAGGTCAACTTACCGTAAGGTCAACTTCCCGTAAGGTTAACTTCCCGTAACGTTAAATTCTCTTAAGGTCAACTTACCGTTAGGTCAACTTCCCGTAAGGTCAACTTCCCGTAACGTTAAATTCTCCTTACGTCAATTTCCCGGAAAGTCAACGTCCCGTTACGTCAATTTCCCGTAAGGTCAACTTGACCTAAGGTCAAAATCCCGTAAGGTCAAATTCTCTTAAGGTCAATTTCCCGTAAGGTCAACTTCGCGTTACGTCAACTTCCCGTAATATCAACTTCCCGTAGGGTTTACTTCCCGTAAGATCAACTTCACGTAAGGTCAACTTCCTGTAAGGTCAAATTCTCTAAAGGTTAACTTCCCGTAAGGTCAAATTCCCGTATGGTCAACTTGACCTAAGGTCAAAATCCCGTAAGGTCAAATTCTCTTAAGGTCAATTTCCCGTATGGTCAACTTGACCTATGGTCAAAATCCCGTAAGGTCAAATTCTCTTAAGGTCAATTTCCCGTATGGTCAACTTGACCTAAGGTCAAAATCCCGTCAGTTCAAATTCTCTTAAGGTCAATTTCCCGTTACGTCAACTTCCCGTAATATCAACTTCCCGTAGGGTCATTTTCCCGTATGATCAACTTCCCGTAAGGTCAATTTCCCGTACGGTCAACTTCCCCTAATGTCAACATCCCGTAAGGTCAAATTCTCTTAAGGTCAATTTCTCGTAAGGTCAAATTCTCTTAAGATCAATTTCCTTTAAGGTCAAATTCTCTTAAGCTCAGCTTCTCGTAAGGTCAACTTCCCGTAAGGTTAACTTCCCGTAAGGTCAACTTCCCGTAAGGTCAACTTCGGAAGGAAGGAAGTTGACTTTATAAGAATTTGACCTTACGAGAAGTTTACCTTACGGGATGTGACCTTACGGGAAGTTGACCTTAAAAAGTTGACTTTATGGGAAGTTGACTTTACGAGCATTTAAATAAATAAAATAAATAAATAATAAAATTGTTTATTTTCTCACAAATCTTATACTAACTTAGTATCTAAAATACAAATATACAACGTGTAACATAAAGGGTATATGCATCGTGAAATGTGTGAATCTACCCATGAAACTGAACAACTTTCCCTAAGAAACATTGGTCGAAAAACGAAAAATAAATTTTGACCTTCCATACAAAATACATCAGCTGATAGCGCATTTAAAGTCAAAGTCAAAGTCAAAGTCAAATTATTTATTGCAAACCATATGGTAAATATAAAGGTAACAAATAAAATAAGAATCTCATATGGACCCGGCAGGGCACAGCAACAATCTTACAATAAATTACAAGTGCATTTAAAAGACAAAATAACCATTGTAGTAAGTAAATTAATTGGCAATTTGTAAAATAAATTAAAGATAAAAGCATTTAAAAAATAAATTAACAACATAATAAAAATGTAAAACTTATAATTTCTTAGTCTATTAGCAAGTTAATATTAGTAACTATGTCATTCAATATTATGTTAAAAACAAAACACACTTTTTTAAATTAGAAATACAAATACAAACACACACAATTTCATTACTTACATTATTATCAGCATTATAGTGACTAAATTAAAGCATACAAGTACCCATTAATATTTTTCATTAGGGTTTATTTATCATCGGAAGAACTCTTGCAGCGAATAAAAACATTTTTCTAACAGATAAATCTTCAATAATTTCTTAAAATTTATTATATTTTTTTCATCTTGAATTGATTTAGGGAGATTGTTATAGATTTTAGCAGCCATTGATAATGGACCGGAGCTTACTAATTTCATGGTTGCTTGAGGAAGTGCCAATCTCGTATTAGGTCTTAGGTTTGGCGGTCTGGAATATGTCGGAAAGTAGATTGGGTATTTTCTTACAAAGAGCGAAATTTCTAGGATGTATAGAGAATGCAGGGTTAATATTTCATACTTTTTAAAGTATGGTTTGCAACTTGTCCTTATGTCAATGTTGGCTATTATCCTCAGGCATCTCTTTTGTAACCTAAACAGGCACAAAACGTTAGTGTTATTTCCCCATAAAATAATCCCATACTTAATCCAAGCATGTGCATAGGCGTAATATGCGGTGATTGCTGTCTTATCATTTGTGTGCTTCTTGAGCTCATTTAAAGCGTAGGTAAATCTTGATAGCTTTGTAGAGATAACTGACACATGCTCTTTCCAATCAATGTTACCATCTAAATTGATTCCTAATAGGGGATATGTAGTTACCGAGGTAATTTGTCTATTTTGGAACGAAAAATTTATATTTAGGGGTAGTTTTTGGGAGGGTTTGAATTGTAAAAGCCTTGTTTTAGAGAAATTAATTTCCAAATTATGTTCATTAAGCCAGTCTACTATTTGCGTGAATATTGTTTCCAGTGAAGTGTTAACGTCTGCGGAGGTTGGCAGGGTACTACTACTGACACATCGTCAGCAAAAAGGGTACATGATTGGTTTATCATTTTAGGCAGATCATTAATATAGAGCAAAAACAAAATGCAGCCCAGGACACTACCCTGTGGTATAGATTGGCGGACTACTTCTCTATGTGAACGAACTTTAATTATTTCACGGGATGGGCTGTAGTGCTCTATCTCAACACACTGATTTCGGTTCTGGAGATATGACACAAACCAGTGGTGGGCAATACCTCTTACACCTATACCTTGGAGTTTAGAAAGTAGAATATCGTATAAAACTCTGTCATAGGCTTTACTCATGTCGAGTAGAATACCTAGCGCATATTTTTTATTATTTATTATATTTAAGTATCTCCGAGACATAATTAAATACCGCCAGAGAAGTGGAATGGTTTTTACGAAAACCATGTTGTGAATCGCTAAATATTTTATATTTTTCGCAGTAGGAATACAAACGGTTAGCCATTGCAGTTTCAAATATTTTGGCTAACGTAGACAAGAGAGCTATGGGTCTATAGTTTTGTACATTTAGTTTTGTCTCCTTTTTTATGTACTGGTTAGTATGGGAAGTAATTTTTTTTTTCGTATTTCGACTTATGTTTCTTAGGGAAAGTTGTTCAGTTTCATGGGTAGATTCACACATTTCACGATGCATATACCCTTTATGTTACACGTTGTATAAAATTTACTATTGAGTCTACAAATTATAGAATTTTTCCGAAGTGTGAGACTGGTGCCTAAACTATCTAGTTTAGGCACCAGTCTATATCTATAGAAATACCTGTACTATAGGTCACCAGGCCCTATTCCTATAACTAACCTGAGCGTAGTAGCTTCCCTGGATACCTTGTTTCTATCCCCAGCGGGATCTGAAGCTACTTACGCTCAGGTAATGGCGCCTGCTAAAGCTAAAGTGCAACCTGCTGACTTTGGGATCAGTGAAGTTCGACAGAAACGAGCCTTAAATTGTGGTATTTTGTTAGTATTATCTGGGGAAGGCGAGGCCCCTAAAGCCGACTTGCTAGCTAGCAAGATGCGAGAAGCTGTTGGTGCAATGGGTGTCCTCATTTCACGTCCTGTTAAAAAGGGAGAGAACTAGAACGCTTGGTTCGCAAATATCTTCCTCAACCAACTCTTGTTTTAAGAGACTTTAATGCCCGCTCCAGAGTATGGGGAGATGTTCAGGACTCAGCCAAAGGGGAGACGTTACTTGAGTAGGCGGCAGGTTTAGACCTGTGTCTGCTCAATCAAGGCTCTATTAGTACTTGTGTTCGGTGGCAAGGAGAATCCATTGTAGATCTCACCTGGGCAAACCAACTGGCAGAGAGAATGGTATCAGACTGGAGGGTGGCAGAAGATGTGGTAACACTACCTGACCACCGCCACATCATATTTACCGTAGCTCATCATCACTTAGATGGGACAATTAATCGTCGGAACAACGTATCCCCAAACTGGGCGCTCAAACGACTTCGCTTTTTCATCTTCTGTGGCCCTTCTTCTCCTTCTTGTCCTTGTAAAGGTTCGTCGAGAAGTAAGACGGGTTGGCTTTTATATCGGGGCGCACGAAATTGGTGTTTATGAGGGTTGCACTTTGTAGGGGTTGGTCTTAGCTTTCAAATGACACCACTCTGACAATGGGTGGGCTTAAAACCAGCATTGTGCTGTGCCCATACCTATTTTCCACAATGTTTTATCTGTTTTGTAAATGTATTTGTATTTGTATTTGTATTTGTTTTGTGTTCAGATATTTAAATTATATGCTCTGTGTTTATGATGTTTTGTTTTGTATTGTTTTGTTTTTGTTACTAAATTTGTTGTTTGTGTATTGTAAACGTATGTGTATGTGGAAAATAAATGTATTTGTATTTGTATTTGTATTTGTACTCTCAAGTTGCGCAAATAAATAGAAGCGGAGATACAAATTTTTGAAAATTCCGGAAAAAAAAAACATTTTTAGGTTAGTTTAGATCATTTTGACAAAGCGTTTCGTTTTTGCACTACAAGTTATACTAATATGTCAACTTGTCATAGTAGTTAACATGACATTTTATGTTATTTAGTGTCATTTAGTACCATAAATTACAAAAAAAAGTAATTTAGTAAGAATATTGAGTTTTTGTAGAATAAAAACTGGTAAGGTTAATGAAAACAATAATTTGTTAAATTACTTTAAATATCATTAACGAAACGCGTTAGAACACGCCATGAAAAAAAAAATTACTTCCCATACTAAACCAGTACATAAAAAAGGAGACAAAACTAAATGTACAAACTATAGACCCATAGCTCTCTTGTCTACGTTAGCCAAAATATTTGAAACTGCAATGGCTAACCGTTTGTATTCCTACTGCGAAAAATATAAAATATTTAGCGATTCACAACATGGTTTTCGTAAAAACCATTCCACTTCTCTGGCGGTATTTAATTATGTCTCGGAGATACTTAAATATAATAAATAATAAAAAATATGCGCTAGGTATTCTACTCGACATGAGTAAAGCCTATGACAGAGTTTTATACGATATTCTACTTTCTAAACTCCAAGGTATAGGTGTAAGAGGTATTGCCCACCACTGGTTTGTGTCATATCTCCAGAACCGAAATCAGTGTGTTGAGATAGAGCACTACAGCCCATCCCGTGAAATAATTAAAGTTCGTTCACATAGAGAAGTAGTCCGCCAATCTATACCACAGGGTAGTGTCCTGGGCTGCATTTTGTTTTTGCTCTATATTAATGATCTGCCTAAAATGATAAACCAATCATGTACCCTTTTTGCTGACGATGTGTCAGTAGTAGTACCCTGCCAAACCTCCGCAGACGTTAACACTTCACTGGAAACAATATTCACGCAAATAGTAGACTGGCTTAATGAACATAATTTGGAAATTAATTTCTCTAAAACAAGGCTTTTACAATTCAAACCCTCCCAAAAACTACCCCTAAATATAAATTTTTCGTTCCAAAATAGACAAATTACCTCGGTAACTACATATCCCCTATTAGGAATCAATTTAGATGGTAACATTGATTGGAAAGAGCATGTGTCAGTTATCTCTACAAAGCTATCAAGATTTACCTACGCTTTAAATGAGCTCAAGAAGCACACAAATGATAAGACAGCAATCACCGCATATTACGCCTATGCACATGCTTGGATTAAGTATGGGATTATTTTATGGGGAAATAACACTAACGTTTTGTGCCTGTTTAGGTTACAAAAGAGATGCCTGAGGATAATAGCCAACATTGACATAAGGACAAGTTGCAAACCATACTTTAAAAAGTATGAAATATTAACCCTGCATTCTCTATACATCCTAGAAATTTCGCTCTTTGTAAGAAAATACCCAATCTACTTTCCGACATATTCCAGACCGCCAAACCTAAGACCTAA
>JARACY010005464.1:0-21698 GCA_029255725.1 Scrobipalpa atriplicella | reverse complement strand
AGTTGTCCTGTCAGTCCTGTCAGTGTCATCATTCTTCCAGTGGGTGGAAACTCCGAACAAACCTTTTTTTGTATGGAAATCAGATCCACACTAAGCAAAACAGGAAATTGATATGGCAACACCAAAAAAAAAAAACAAAAAAAACAATATGTCTGTCCATCAAACTACGTTTTTGCCACAAGTTTTTGCGCGCCGGCTTCCTCCTTGTGTGTGGTTTTGGAATAGTTTCGGTAATATTTTCATAAGTAAGTTGCAAGATTTTTTGAACAAAAATCTTCACGTTGAGTTGAGATTCATCTCCTCCGTGTAAGATCTACAGAGACAGAGACTCCATTAGATCGTAATTAGTGTAAGGGTGTATGTGAGACTCGTGGAATTATTTTTGTGAAAATAAACTCGTATCATGTGTGATAAAACCAGTGATAGTCATCGTACGTGCCAAATATGCCATGTAGAAGAGAGATACATCGAGGGGAAGCAATTTTTTGCCAGATTCCCTCTAGATGAAAACCGGTAAGTAAAATAATTTGTATGCTCTTACCTATTGAACAAAGCCTTGAAAAACTCAAGACTATTCCAGTGGTTGAAGCATGATTGAGTACCTAACAAACATCTAAACATCCAATCATCCAAACTTTTACATTATTAGTGAATTATTTTACTTTGAAACCTCACAAGTTTGCCTAGACTCTAGGCCCTAGACACTCATTTCCAGAATCGAGGGCAATGTCAAGTTTATTGCACACATGAACTTACAGAGGTTACAGACATTTAAAAACAGCACAACAGCAATAACATAAACTTGGCCTGTTCTTGGAGTATTGCAGTTTATAAAATAAACAATTGACATTTATCTTTTTTCATAATTATAATTTCTTTCTTTAAAACTTATATATCACATTTCATTCATGAATAAAAAATAATAATTTGTATGTGTGTCAAAAAATCTACATGCTCTTTATTATGATTACAGATGCAAAAAATGGGTCAAAGTGGTTGGTAAGGAGGACCTTTTCTATTTGCAAATAGAAAAACTGCATGACTTGCGTTATGTCTGCGGTAAACATTTCCGGACACAAGACTTCACAAAAACTAAAACCCGGTTAAAGAAGAAGTGCCATACCGAGACTTGGACTAACTTTGCCACCACTTCCTGATGCACTTCTTGAAGGATTCCCTTTATACATAGCAATGACCGACCAAGGTAAATATCATTATTTATTACTCAAAATTCTTTGGTTATGCCAGCTGGTTTTTTCCTGAGCATATAGTAAAAATCAATAGATGAATTTGAGGGTTATGACATGAGTGTAGATAAAATATTTTATGCCCTACTCATTTGAGATATCAAAATTAATCATTTCTTTATATTTTATAAACAGGCGATCGGTCTGCACCTTAAGCAGTTGTTTTAAGTGATGTGTTGCCAAGCAAAGTAACTTTCTAATTATTTTGTATAATTAATATAATATTAGTACGTAATTGTATTTTTAAAGCACCATCAACAGCGGAGCAACCACAACTACAGAGAGTGCAACAGACGGCGTCTTCGAGCCTTATTCGTCTTAAAGATTCTGATGTTTCTGATCACCTTTGTAATTCATTTTATTTTATAAAACAATTTAATATTTCCAGTTCCTAGATCAATGATACAGAAAATTGCATCTATTGATCTTCACCAGGAAGCACAAATACTTATGAGAAAATTGGCAGTCGCTGGATGAAAAAACTAAAGATCTTGAAACTTGCACTGGAGGGTTTTGAAACTCGGAATGGTCTCGTTAGATTATTCAGCTCATAGGGTAAGTGAAAAGATTTTTTCTCAAACAGGCATGAAAATAGTCTTTCCTCGAGAACATATTTTCAAACATAGTATGTATTAATAAAAAACAAATTCACTACAATCTCTTGGATACACTTCGTCAGAAAATAATTAACTGCTGTAGATATTCAGCAATTTTTACTACGACAGCCGTACCGTGCCACAAAACGAAAATGGCAGCGTTGAAAATGTGTATAAACCGACGACGTTTGAGAGAACAGCGCTTGTTCACCCCACATTCCTTTCACTACGCAAAGTGTAGGAGGAGAAGGGCAGATGGGAGAGGGGAGGGTTACACCTACTTTGGTCGGCTTATAATAGTTCGTGTGTATGCCGCTAGAGGGCAACATCACATTGCGTTTCGATGGCGTAATATTTTACTCTCTCTTATTAGTTTTTTTTATTACGATAGAAGGCATGAATGTGGCGAAAAAGGACAAAATGTCGCCAACTCAATTTTTGACAATTTTTCATACAATACAGTGCTACTGTTCACGTTCATTTAAAGCCTTGTCCTACTGTACCTTGTTTAAAAACATTAAAAAAATCGTTTTGATATTGCAATTTGTCTTTTAACTAACTGATTTTATTTTTATTCATTTGAATTTTTGAGATTTAAAAAACTTTCATTCTAGTCTAGTACCTTCTCTCTTACTCTCTTTGCATGGATATCGCTAATAGTTATTCATTCTACACGAAAATCCTACAAATATTATAAAATGAGATAGTTTGGATGTTTGTTGGATGGATCGGGATGAAACTTGGCATACATATAGGTTAGGTTAGGTTCTGGATTTGGACATAGGCAACTTTTTACCGCGGAAAAATCTTCATTTCCACGGGAAACTCATTTGCGGGTGACTCATGGGCGGGTAAATTGCGGCCCGCCAAAAATTTTTTTAAGGAAATTTGGCCCGTGGGGTCAAAAAGGTTGAAGACCACTGGTTTAAGATAACTTTGGTTTAGCCCGTATAGAATGATGTGTGAGGATTAGGCCCGTACTTCGTGCATTCGTTTTTTATTAATACATACTATGTTTGAAAATATGTTCTCGAGGAAAGACTATTTTCATGCCTGTTTGAGAAAAAATCTTTTCACTTACCCTATGAGCTGAATAATCTAACGAGACCATTCCGAGTTTCAAAACCCTCCAGTGCAAGTTTCAAGATCTTTAGTTTTTTCATCCAGCGACTGCCAATTTTCTCATAAGTATTTGTGCTTCCTGGTGAAGATCAATAGATGCAATTTTCTGTATCATTGATCTAGGAACTGGAAATATTAAATTGTTTTATAAAATAAAATGAATTACAAAGGTGATCAGAAACATCAGAATCTTTAAGACGAATAAGGCTCGAAGACGCCGTCTGTTGCACTCTCTGTAGTTGTGGTTGCTCCGCTGTTGATGGTGCTTTAAAAATACAATTACGTACTAATATTATATTAATTATACAAAATAATTAGAAAGTTACTTTGCTTGGCAACACATCACTTAAAACAACTGCTTAAGGTGCAGACCGATCGCCTGTTTATAAAATATAAAGAAATGATTAATTTTGATATCTCAAATGAGTAGGGCATAAAATATTTTATCTACACTCATGTCATAACCCTCAAATTCATCTATTGATTTTTACTATATGCTCAGGAAAAAACCAGCTGGCATAACCAAAGAATTTTGAGTAATAAATAATGATATTTACCTTGGTCGGTCATTGCTATGTATAAAGGGAATCCTTCAAGAAGTGCATCAGGAAGTGGTGGCAAAGTTAGTCCAAGTCTCGGTATGGCACTTCTTCTTTAACCGGGTTTTAGTTTTTGTGAAGTCTTGTGTCCGGAAATGTTTACCGCAGACATAACGCAAGTCATGCAGTTTTTCTATTTGCAAATAGAAAAGGTCCTCCTTACCAACCACTTTGACCCATTTTTTGCATCTGTAATCATAATAAAGAGCATGTAGATTTTTTGACACACATACAAATTATTATTTTTTATTCATGAATGAAATGTGATATATAAGTTTTAAAGAAAGAAATTATAATTATGAAAAAAGATAAATGTCAATTGTTTATTTTATAAACTGCAATACTCCAAGAACAGGCCAAGTTTATGTTATTGCTGTTGTGCTGTTTTTAAATGTCTGTAACCTCTGTAAGTTCATGTGTGCAATAAACTTGACATTGCCCTCGATTCTGGAAATGAGTGTCTAGGGCCTAGAGTCTAGGCAAACTTGTGAGGTTTCAAAGTAAAATAATTCACTAATAATGTAAAAGTTTGGATGATTGGATGTTTAGATGTTTGTTAGGTACTCAATCATGCTTCAACCACTGGAATAGTCTTGAGTTTTTCAAGGCTTTGTTCAATAGGTAAGAGCATACAAATTATTTTACTTACCGGTTTTCATCTAGAGGGAATCTGGCAAAAAATTGCTTCCCCTCGATGTATCTCTCTTCTACATGGCATATTTGGCACGTACGATGACTATCACTGGTTTTATCACACATGATACGAGTTTATTTTCACAAAAATAATTCCACGAGTCTCACATACACCCTTACACTAATTACGATCTAATGGAGTCTCTGTCTCTGTAGATCTTACACGGAGGAGATGAATCTCAACTCAACGTGAAGATTTTTGTTCAAAAAATCTTGCAACTTACTTATGAAAATATTACCGAAACTATTCCAAAACCACACACAAGGAGGAAGCCGGCGCGCAAAAACTTGTGGCAAAAACGTAGTTTGATGGACAGACATATTGTTTTTTTTGTTTTTTTTTTTTGGTGTTGCCATATCAATTTCCTGTTTTGCTTAGTGTGGATCTGATTTCCATACAAAAAAAGGTTTGTTCGGAGTTTCCACCCACTGGAAGAATGATGACACTGACAGGACTGACAGGACAACTGACTGACTGAACTGACACCTGAGACTGACACAAAATTTATAGCAATGTGACCATCTTCAAAATGAAATCTTTTATTTACAAACATAAAAACCTCGAAAAACATTATTGGTATAACCCGTTCACATAAAAAAAGGATCTGTAAATGGCGGCCAGTCGCATGCGTTCTCGCTCACTCTCTATTAGATTGAGCGAGAACGCATGCGAGGCGGACCAATCACGAAGCGAGTGGCCGTCATTTACAGATCCTTTCTTAATGTGAACGGGTTATATAAATATTCGTGTCGTGATTAAGTGCCTAACTGCCTTATCATAATCAAGAACGAAGTTGATATACTTTTCCATACACATCCTTACCCGTGGGGAGGTAAATAAATAGTGAAGTTAATTAATTAGTGGACTGCCTTGCTTGCTTGGTACTTCGAGAACTATACGTATGGTATGCCTGATCACCGGAACTCTGATCTGATAATCATCAATTCACCAGGCTTTAATACCAAGCGCAAATTCTCCTTCGTATATGATACAACTATTAGTTTTCTAAGCCTAGTCCGGTACCACTTTTTGGGTATGATCATTCCCAATCCTATTCTCTAGCCTTTGCTTGCCACATCTTCATAGAACCTTACCAATACCGTCAGTTGATATAGGATGCCGTTTATTTAGCTAATATCTCCGGATTCTGCCACGGAAGGTCACACCGTCGAGGTTTTTTTTTCATAGCAAGCAAAGTAGCCACAGTCCACATGTAGGGAGCCGCGTCAGTAAAACGTAGTGTATTTATATTATCTTTGGCGTCAGTTAAAAGACAAATTGCAATATCAAAACGATTTTTTTAATGTTTTTAAACAAGGTACAGTAGGACAAGGCTTTAAATGAACGTGAACAGTAGCACTGTATTGTATGAAAAATTGTCAAAAATTGAGTTGGCGACATTTTGTCCTTTTTCGCCACATTCATGCCTTCTATCGTAATAAAAAAAACTAATAAGAGAGAGTAAAATATTACGCCATCGAAACGCAATGTGATGTTGCCCTCTAGCGGCATACACACGAACTATTATAAGCCGACCAAAGTAGGTGTAACCCTCCCCTCTCCCATCTGCCCTTCTCCTCCTACACTTTGCGTAGTGAAAGGAATGTGGGGTGAACAAGCGCTGTTCTCTCAAACGTCGTCGGTTTATACACATTTTCAACGCTGCCATTTTCGTTTTGTGGCACGGTACGGCTGTCGTAGTAAAAATTGCTGAATATCTACAGCAGTTAATTATTTTCTGACGAAGTGTATCCAAGAGATTGTAGTGAATTTGTTTGCCAGTGGTTCCAGAGACAGAGAGAGGATTCTGTGAACGTTGCGCCGATTAATTGGTGACTTCCTTGGGTGGTACGGGTAAGTACTGCTTCTATCCTTCTATCAATATTCCAGGACTTAGCGGCGAAGTAATCCTTTGCTGTTCTGTTATTTCGTTCGAACTCGTATACAGGCTCTTTTAGTGGCGCAAATTCCTTGATACTTACTAGTGTTATTGTTGTTTGGAAGCGATTGCGGTCGTCGCGAAAGGGCGTAATGATGAGTGTAGGTTTATCATCGGTAATATCGTCACCACGCCTTCTATAATAATGATGTTATTGACTCAGTCAGCGCCGAGCGACAGCCGAGTTATACACTGAGACACTTAGACCTGCAATTTCGTTACATATCGTTGTTTCAATTGGAATGATTCAAACAGGATATCCTTGTGATCCCACTCACGAATTTTAGCTTATTAGAGTTTGTTTACTGTCATTTTGATATTATCTTTATTTATCAGAGACACATTAGACTACATATAATAGAAATAATCATTTGCTAAAGGCGCAAAACTAGTTTTATTTTGGAGTAAGAAGTAAGTTTTACTCAGCCTACTATAGCCCACACACTGAGTTTCTGTTTGGGTATATTTATAAACATGAATTTATTTATACTACACATAAGTGTGTTAGTTTCTCAAACAAAATCATTCTTTAATAATGTTGGTATTTCTTTAAAACTTCTGTAAGGTCAATGTGGGGAAGTCCGGCATACTTCATTATACAGGGTAAGACCCGGCACACCGTCACAAAAAATTGCTATTTTCTTTTTTCTAGCCTCATAATGCTACTAGCGCCATGTGATTTGAACTAACACCACAATATTGGTTTTATCAACCACAAAGTAATCCGCACTCTTATTTAAATGCTGAAGTTATAGTCATTAGACGGAGTTGCCCTGTTGATGGACTTCCCCACATTGACCTTATAGAAGGATTACTTCACTTGTGATATGAGTGATCAGTCGGCAATACAACCATATTATAAGTAACTTTAATATAGTTAAGTAACCTATACTAATAAGTTAATCCAAATCTTTCCAGTCAGTTTTCTTGATAAACATGATAAGAGTTATCCATAAAAATTAAAATGAAAACTGTTTTATCAAACCGCATATGTGTAAATTTCATGAATCATTAAAATGGTGATAAGATAATGTAACCATTGAACTAGAAAAATGCTCTGAATTCATTTAACAGCTAAACTGAATCATTATGTAATATTTTTTATCAAAACTTGGTGCTGTTACCATAAAAGTAAAAGTTTTAATTATTATATATATGCAATAAAGTCAAACTAAAAATAATAACATGTCAGCGAGGAATTGAATTTGCTGAAAATTAGAAAAATACAAAAAATACGACACAGTAAATCAGAAAAATTATCAACGCAACAGATGGTCCACAGCATCCTTTCCACTAAAGAGGAAGTGGGCAGGTCATATATCTCGTCTTCAGGACCAGAGATGCACAACAAAAGTGACATCATGGAAAGGACCACAAGGTAAAAGAAATAAATGAAGACCATACACTAGATGGGAAGACGACATCAAAAAGACAGCCGGAAAAGACTGGTTTGAAACAGCCAAATCTAGAGAAGAATGGCTATCTTTGGAGGAGGCCTACCTGTAGAGGGGTTCTAGCAGCTGAAATAGAAGAGGAAGAAAAATAATAATAATATAAAATAGATTTATAGAAATATATTAGAATAATGAATACAAATATATAAACATAGGCTTATAGGTGCATACTAACAATTAAAACTTTTAATATAAGTAAGTCTTTTTTTATAAATCACTTCTGTTAATTTCTGACTTGTATATTTAATTACTTAGGTACTGGTCAGAAATAAAAGGCTTTTTATTTTTTTATTTATTTTATTAATAATTATCATTAAACTCTTAAATCTTCAATGACCCTTAAAACTTGTTAGATGTGGTAAAAACAACTTTCTGTGCAGTTGTTTAATTATTACAAATAATTAAATAAATAAATTGAAATCTGCCTACCCCGTAAGGGATACAGGCACAGGCATTATTATGTATTAAGGTGTTTGCAAATAATTAAATAAATAAATTAAAATGGTTGACGCTCTGCCTACCCCAGAAGGGATACAGGCGTGATTATGTATTTAGGTGTTAAATTCAGATATTAATTTGGTCATGTAAATGAATATTTAGCTGTTTATATCACATAATTATAATACATAACATAGTATTACGCCGTCATCAAAGATTGGACAAAATTACGTTATTATGACCAGCTAAAAAGAGCGGCTCAAGACCGCGTTGTTAGTTTCTACATGCTGACCTCCAAACTTCAATTTGAAGATGGCACCCCATGATGATCACCCTGCATTTTCCTATTGGAATAAAAGTTTACCAAAGACATAATCAAACCAAACTGAATTTTGTCTAAGTCCAACCAATCATTTTAGTATTAAAAATAAGGGTTAAAAAATATTGATTCAGTGTAAAATATTCTGACTTTATAATTTCTTATAAGCTTAATAGTAACAAAATACAGATTTGAGTAAACACCAAATAACGCTTTCACAAACTTTACAGAGGGTTGGCTTTAGTATCGTGTGGCAGGAGTTTCGAGTTGCAAATGGTAACGCCTTATAGAGGATGGTCCCCTCTTTCAAACGACATCACTCTTAATTGCCGTAAATAACAAGAAGCAAAGATATTAATTTTTGAATATCCGAAAAATATGGGAAATGACAGCTGGCCAACCAATTCTCGCGGCACGGCCCATATGATTCTTTTACAACATGCTCGGAAGGAGAAGCAGTTGGCACATTTTATGTTTTTCTATCGCTCCCAGTCCAGCAGGGAAGATAGAGAATTCTAGTGACATATCCCGCGCGAACGGAAGCTTGAGACGTGCACGCACGGCGCACGCGCATACCTCTATTAAACAATGTGCTCAATTCTAGATGCTACTGCCTGGCTAAAGACATAATTAAAATATTTCTGTCTCTTTTGAAATTATATGATTGGAAAGCGACATGAGATTTATACTCTTTTGTTTTACGCTTTTTCCGCAAGGTTTTCACGTTTTCACTATATTATCCCAACAAAGGGGTGGTAGGCGTCGCAAGGGGCTGCCTGGCTCGCGACCACCCTCATCGGAGTCCGGCGCCAAACAGCTTGCTGTGTTCCGTCGGTGCGTGAGATTGCCAGTGCCAACAGGCATCTTCTGGGTGAGCTCGCTCCACCGTCGACTCTGACACGGTCAACCCTGACCTAGTGTCTAGAGTCAAGAGCAAGACCATTAAGTATAAAAAAAATTACCCACCACCTTAAGACACGGCGGCTGTATTATATGACACATAGATTATAACCTGTGATTATAACCGAAAACCATAGGGAATAGATCTCCTGTCCTTTTTCGATATTTTTATTCTGAAAGTGACAGGTAAACTTAAATTGGGAGAACTCCAGAACTGTGACAGGTATAAAAAAAAAGTCTTCTTCCTCAAATCCAGGAGTATAATAATATTAATCATCATCAGCTCATAATAATTATTTACATTAAATAGAAACATAAATCTAAAATAAAATATTACGTACTAATTTCCTATAATGTCACTCATCATAATTTCTGTGAATGCAGCCTGATGTTTCTTGATGACTGACGTGATATCCTTTGCGGGTTTGTTGTTGTCCGACAGCCAGACAGACCCGGGTCCTCCTTCCTTGAAAGCTTTCAGGCAGGCTGCTACTGCTGATTCTGGCCTAGAAAAGTAGAAAATTGTTTTTTCAAACATCTTAATACCTATACATACCTACCAAAAATTCGTACAGGATTCGAACCCACGAACTTCGGCGAACTGTGCCGCTGCTCTAACCTCTGACCCACCGTGCATTCAAATGCCTCCGGCGAAATTATGTATTTGTTTAAAGAACGTACTTTTTACGAACGTAAAAAAAGGATAATTGTTTATTTTTTATTGGTCACGGGTTCACTCTTGACCTTAGTTTAGGCCAGGGACGACAGAGACAGAGTCGACGATGGAGCGAGCTCATGAGTACCACTTTTTAGTAAGCACATTATGAAAGATGAGATTGGAAGCTCTGCATGTAAAGTGTTACTCTCAGGCAGATGAAACCCAGACGAAAGATGAGGTCTGAGACCCAATGGGCGCACTTAACCATGCAATCAACTAAAAAACTTTCGTTTAGCATTTGGCTCCCCACCTAGCCTGGCGACGGGTTCGGACCATTATTTGGGTCAAACTAATTGGTCCAGTCAATAAAACAAAAAATAACATATACTAAGCGTTGAAGAGACGTTGTTATGTTAAATATTTCTCATGATCTAGTTGCGTAATAAGTGAATCTTATATTTACTGTAGTCCACATAGCATAAACATACATACATACACAAATCACGCCTTTATCCCTAGAGGGGCTTTATCCCCAGAGGGGTAGGCAGAGTAAAAACGACCTAAACAAACGTCGTTCCGCCACGTCTGACAAGTTTTGAGAATTATTACAGATGATAATGTATGTTGCTATAGTGACAGGTTGTCAGCCCATCGCCTATAAATTGCAATATACTTAAACCCTCGAATCCCTTAGCTGGTTTTTACAGCATGCCCGGGAGGAGATGCAGCTGGCACATTCTATGCTTTTCTATCGCTCCCAGCCCAGCATAAACACTTTGATCTAATTTGGTTTTGCCTACTACACTCTGCTGGCTCTGTGATTAGTGTTTGTTATTTAATGGAACATACTTTTGGGCTGGTATGGCTTTCTGATATTCTTCAAATTCTGCTACAACCAGTTCACCCATTATTTCGTTGTAGGCGCGGTCCTTCAGGCCTTGAAGTAGGGGAGTGTCTGTAGGTCCGAAGCACATTGTTATTACTCGCACTTCAGTTTGGTCAAAGAAGGGCGGTTCCTGCGAAAATAAAACATTGAATACACATTAATAATCCAAAAAAAAGGAACACACTTATAGGAACGAAGTATGAAAAAAACTAAACATGTGTAAGAAGTAAATATTGTCAAAAATTTAATCAAATGTCTTGGAATCCAAGAAATTTGGTGTTGGACTTATCAGAGTAAATCTGAACTCTATCTTTTCAAGACAAAGTTCTCTGAACAGACACTTTGGCATTAGAAGTATCCTGATAGTATTCTTGCAAGTTGCAAATCATAACCACTTACCGAAAGACTAACGCTGAAGTGAAGAACAGCAGCCTTGGAGCCAGCGTAAATTGGGAGGGATTTGTGTATGTATGTATGTTTATGCTATGTGGACTACAGTAAATATAAGATTCACTTATTACGCAACTAGATCATGAGAAATATTTAACATAACAACGTCTCTTCAACGCTTAGCTGAAAAAAGAAAATAAATTAGTCGTGCCTTGACAAATATTAATTGCTTTACAGTTAAGTCGTTTCAGGCGTAAAAGAATGAATTCAGAATCAACCCAACTCACGCCCCATGGGCCCGAAGGCCTAAACGATTATTAGTCAAGAACTAAGGCTATTTTATTGAAATTCGCATTGTACAATGTACGCGAAAATTTTGCTGCGGCAAACTAAACTACTATTTATATTATATCAATGGTGGCAGAATAATATATGTCAAGTTGTAGTATTGTATGCGCCTTACCCAGTTCACATCGCAGGCTTTCCTCCAAATCTTGGGATTGTCGTTCATGATGCCTGCATTGTTGATCATCACGTCAAGTCTGCCGAACTTTGCCAGAACCTGGTCGAAGGTGGCGGCTATGTCCTCCTCTTTGCTAACGTCACATTTGAAGAACACCACTTTATCTTTGAAGGTGCTGTTCAGACGAACAGCTGTGGCCTTGCCTGCCTCTTCGGCGATGTCTGCGATTGCTACATTCTGTAAACAAATGCAAATCCTTAGGTTAGTACAGGTATTTATTATAGCCTGCAGAAAGATACCCTTCTTCTTTAATTAAACAACCAAAAACGACATGCTTAGGTAAAACCATCTCCCTTGACATGTATCCCGTACACAAAAATCTTCGATTTCTTGATAATATAATGCGTTAATGCTAGTTATCTTTCATTTAGAAACTTTAACTAAAGTATTGTAGAAAGCACGTTCTTCTCAATTACATTTATTGTGCGTCTAATAGACTTTATAAATTACGTAATAATGTCAGTAAATTAAATGACTGCCAACGCAGCTAGGAACTAACCTTAGCTCCTTCCTTGAGGAATGCTTCAGCATAAAGGGCCCCCAAGCCAGACGCCCCCCCTGTGATCAAAAATGACTTTCCTTCAGCTGACATGATGATTACCTTGATGACTTGAGCGACACTGAATAATGACAATTGAAGATTTCTTTATATAAGTGGATTATTTATCAAAGATAGACATAATACAACTTGACTGATAAGAACACTGTTTAGTTTAGATGTACCCTGTTTGTTATTTAGGTGTGGTAAACCCGCACACGGTCATGGTGTGGGTTGGCCAAAGTTCACTTGATAAAATTATAGTGCTATTGAAAAATGCTGAAATAAGATAAAAAGTCTAAGACAAATATACAGAAACCAACGATTTCACGCAAGCAAAGCAGACAAACAGACAGGAGAATTTTCTTTAGAATTTGTCTTAGAGATGATTAAAATATGTCTTTAATTATTTTTATTTTAAATAAGAAACATTGTTTTAACAAAGACTTTATTTGTAGTTGTATAAAAACTCTGAAAAAATATCCTTACAAAAGTTGCTATTATTGGTGAAATCTGTTTTCATAAGGCCGTTGATATCCCAAGGTATATGCTTGCCTATATTTTTGGTATTGGTAGATAATCTGGATCCATCAATCAAGTCAAGTCAGAAAGTCAGATCACGTTGGAATAGTAGTCAGTGCAAATTTATTCAGTTGGTTTTCTCTCGCGCGCCATCGGTCTGATACGTCACTAAGTAGAACGGGCCGTCTCGTTTCATTGCTTCGAGACCAGATGGACATGCCAGAGAGTGTAGTGTAGACAGGTATTAGTTGAAGCTCTCGCTCGGGAAAATCTAGTAAATCTGCAAATATATGAATTTACATGACAAACCATCAATAACCTCCTGAAAAAACTTCATCCGTTTCGAGCGTACCATCATAATTTCTGTCACCAAACAAAAGTGTTCCCCGTACGTCGAATCAAATAATACATGTCTAGTCAGTCGCACAACTTTACTTCTGTAGTGGTTAAAGTGTACTCTCTCCTGCTTTTACCAGGTTTCTGTTCTCTTCTCTCCGATCTCATCTATATAATAATGAGAGATAATGATTATTATGTCATCTCTTGAATCGTTTTCAAAGAGTTGGTAAAATATCAAAAACAGTTTTTATCTTATCTACGCATAGACGTATACGATCAAATCACAGATAATGCCACCGTTACAAATCAACACGACAGAAGAAATTGATAGAGTCCGCGATCTTTTGAGGATTAATGAATCCGTTGACTCTAACGTATTCAATTTCAACACGCGGTGAACAGATGTCCGAGACCTTTGGTAGGTCTTTTCGTTACCGATAGATATCGCCACATTCGCCATCGCCACCCACTGAGATGCTTTGTCGCTTCGTTAGTCAGGTCAGGATCATCGTTTCACTGAACATAATGCTGTCCTCTGCCAAATGTTTCTGACTTTTATTACGGGAATACTATGTAGGTAGATGCTGTGTATTCATCATCATAATGGGATGCCGTCTTCAAATTGAAATTTGTTCCAATCAAATCCGATGTGTTTACTCTGATATTATATAGCTCTCTCAACTTCTTACTTGATTTTCAGTTTGAGTAGATCGAAACACCTATAATATCAACGAAACTCTTGCACTAAAAGAGTTTCGCTAAAATTTAATATTGAAGAATCTTTTCCACTTTAATGACCAATATGAGTGTGCATTCTACGTACGTATATTAAATGCTCGTTCACATCCATAGTGAAATATTAGGTATGAATGCGAAAGTAACTCTGTATGTTTGTTTGTCGCCGTTTCACGTCTAAACGACTGAACGGATTTTAATAAAATTTGGCAGGCCGAAACATGACATCCTGGAGACGTTTCCTATCGTATGCAAAATAACACGTTTGAAAACTCAGTTAATCTCGGATGAAAATGCAGAAATGAAGTCGTACCTAACCTACGCATGAAACTGAAAAGCTTTCCCAAAGGAACATAGGTCGTATTTTTTTTTATTTGGCCCTCACATTCACATATACAAAATGACTCGAGCCGCTGACACCATTTGTATGGGAGGGCAATTAAAAAAAACTGTTTTTGGCCTTTGTTTCTTGGGAAACGTTGTTCAGTTTCGTGGGTAGTTTCACATTGGTCAGCTATTTTTTTACTCCTTGTATAAAGATCAAACGTCGCGTGTCCCCTCACTATTAGTCCCGCTAACTATTAATTTCGACCGCTATAGTAACAGTTTGAAATTAACGCCAGTTACGTACAATAAAAACTGTTATTAGATTACGTTTTTTATGCCATCAGATATTTATATGCATTTATCATGTCTTCATCTGAAACGCTAAGACATTTTTCATGTTGTGAATTTTTTCGTGATTTGATTGGGACAGCATGTGTAAATTACTTTGATTAAGTAATTTATCTCTTCGGGTAGTTTAATAATGTCGAGAGGAATTTGTGTTAGTATGCAGGCATTTTTGCGTGTCTGCCAGGCTACCAATTATTTCAGTTTAGCTACAACTGTTTGGTTATAGTATCGAAATATATATGATATTGCCAATCGTAACTTGAGCATCTGCTCAAAAGGGTGCTACGATTGGCAATATCATTTATATTTTTCAAGGTGCATAAAACTTCTTCTTCCTATAATGTTCCTTAGGATGTTTATAGTTTCATGGGTCCTTTTTTTTTTTTTGCAACCAAAACTTGTAATCTGAATTCTTCGAACTTCGAACAAGAACTCATTGTTACTTGATTGAAATGTTGTTCAGTTTAATAATGCCATGAAACTATAATAATATAATAATAATAAATGTTTATTTAAAAATACCACAATTAACTTTTACAATTCACAATGACTCCTGCACTAAGCTTTTGGCTTGTATCGCAGGGGCCGTAATTCTAAAATACAATTATCTGTGTCCTTAAAATTTGGTCAGCCAATTTTTTTACACCCGGTATAACACGTTTAAAGGAAACGTCTGAAATGTTGTGTTAAAAATAAAGACAAGTAAAGACAATGGGTTCTCAATACAAGTATTTGACTGACTAAGTGCTCCCAAATCCGTGCGGAAGTGTCAATTTAATTTAGCATTCGTCGTCGCCTCTCATCTGCCAATCAGGGTCACCTCTAAAATCTGTTTGTTTAAATTTTCTGTTCTTCCATACTGGACTGGAAGCGATAAGAAAACATAGAATGTTCCACCTGCCTTTCCTCATCCTGGGCGTTCTGTAGAAGTCAGCAGAAGAGATTGGGTCGTTCGATTTTATTTTGTTAACATATTTGAACGCCCGTGAATGACTAGAGGTGGGCTTAAAACCAGCTGGAAGCTGTGCTTATGCCCGTTTCATACTCTGCTTTTATTTTTTGTGTAATGCATTGTACTCTAATATTTGATTATGAAATAAATTATTTGTATTTGTTCGTCGACTCGAAAATTCCACTCGAAAAAGAAGCAAAAGGGATTCGATATTGTTATTTAGGCGCTGGGCCGACGACCTGTCGTTATAGCGATACACATTGCAATCTAGACTGCCTTCAACATTTATCAGACGTGGCGAAAATGCTTTTTACAAGGCGTTTTACGATCTGCCTACCCCGTAAGGATTAAAGGCGTGACTTTATGTATGTATGAGCCACAAATATTTCCAATAGCGCTACATTCTGAACAGATATCTGGATGCCACTGGCATTGTAGAACTCGCAGCAAAACGGAACGGATGCGTCTATTTGGCAATGGCAACATTGGCACCTCACCTCCCGATCCCGCCCACTCGCAATGCACTCAAATCAGACGCCACGCCGTCTGCCTGTGGCCGAATGTTTTCACAACTATCCTCTCGTCTGCTACGTTGCCAGAAAATGACTTGTCCTTACAAACATTTTTATTGTAGTTTAGTAAACGAAAAACTTTGTAATTTACGTCGAGAACGCTTAACACGGGAAACTTTAAGCTGTAGAATAAGTTTGACCTACTTTTTCTTTTGTATATTCGCAATTTTTCATATTCTTGGCCACATTCATACAACCCAAAATAAACAGTGCTTAGAGTACCAGCTATGTACACTACCTACGGAAAGTAAATAACTGCCTATAAAATGTATAATACCACCCAGACGCACAAATATACGGCCTGGTAAAACAGCTAGCCAGCGTCTCTATCTCTAGTCTCTACTAACTGAGGTATCTGACCAAGGTATCTGACCAACATTTTAATGCAAGAAAATTAATTCAGAAAAATAAACTGTTAAACAAGTGAGAACGAAGATGCAGCATTAACTTTCAACGGCATAAATGAGCAGAATTATGCTGCGTCAGGCCGGCCATGCTAATCGCCCCAACTTGTCAATGAGTTTATTAATTTTAATTTGCGTTTCATAAGACAGTTTAGCGTTGTGAGTATTGGCAACACCTCCCAACACTGTGGACCAGATTTAAGTGTATTATAGTCAAAGAAAGTGAACTCAGTGTTTTGTGTTTATCAACTGTCAACCAACTTGAAACATGAAAAACTCACTGTGAAGTGATTTCGGCTGAAGGACTTGTTTCCACGCCAAGACTCTTTAACAAAAAAAAAAAAAAAGGAATAAGCGCTATCCAGTGAGTGTAGGTACTGTGTAATGATATGGTTTTATTATATGATTAGGAGTCGAAGTGGTCGCCATGGCCGAAATCGGCCGGAAGAATCATCCATCATCACAGTTTTAGTGTATTTTCTCTTTTTAATTTTCTTCTTCTTGCGGCGCTTTTCCATTACGCATTCTCTCTCTTCACTTCACCAAAGAGAAAAGATCCATTTATATTTTTGATGAATTTATTGAATAAATTCGTCAAAAATATAAATGGATCTTTTATTTAATTTTATTCACATGTCTTGTTCACAAAATCATAACATGTTGTATTTTATTTAAAGCTCATACCAACTCAACGGTGATGATGTAAACTATTAATTTCCTTAAGTATGTATTTGTGTCACAAATCTTAAAATTCGTTGAATTATTTAAATGCATATTTACTTCCGGTCGCTGTTTTTATATGCGTGTTTTGGCACAAATTGATTGTGTGTTTGAATTATAAACAAACTGGTGAGTAAGTAATAATTAAAATGCATATTTATACCGTTGGGGATTGCATTTTTTTAATTAGTTTTAGTAATCTCTAGGTTTGGATTGAGTCAGAATCGACATCTTTAAACTCCATTTTGAGGTGTAAGTAAGTACATATGTATATAGGGTATAGCTTATAACTTGAAGTACCTACCTAGCTTAGTATTTCGGCTGTAGGTTTTGGCACTGGTTATCGTTGCGTTACATTAAAATATAAATGCAATTTCTTCCATGCTGGACTGGGAGTGATAGAAAAACATAGATTGTGCCAGCTGCATCTCCTCCCGGGCATGCTGTAAAAGTCAGCTAAGGGATTTGAGGGGTTTCAGTGTTGTAATTTAGGCGATGGGCTGACAACCTGTCACTAAGAGCAATATACAGATCCATCTGGAATAACCCTCAAAACTTGTCAGACGTGGCGGAACGACCTGTGTTTAGGTCGTTTACGCTCTGTCTACCCCATTAGGGGTAAGAGCGTGATTATATGTATGTATGCAATTTCTTTTACTCTGCAGATTTTCGTGGCATACAAAGTTTTGGCAATTCATGCCTCAATTATTTCGTTATAAATTCTCGTCTCGTCGCTTAGTCTTGGAAAATATTAAATTCGCTGATACTTAGATAGTTTTTTTCTTTGCTTTCAATATTCATTGCTCAGCCTAGTTTTTAAAAATAAACTGCATGTTTATTCTGCACACTTACATGGGTTACATAAAACTAACTTGGTCATAAATATACGCATATGTATAATTATAGTCATAGTCACGTCTATATGTCTTTGCAGGGTAGGTGGACTTGCCTGCTTATCGTCATTCTAAAGTTTTGTATTGTGGACATTTCGGAAAGGACTTTGAATTTGTTTGACTTTTTTTCTTCCAGACAGGCAAAGCATAAAAGGAACTTAAACTTACATGAGATAGGCAACATAAAACTATTAAAGTTGTATTTTCGGTATTGGCCCAGTTTATACTGTCACAGATTTATATTTCATTGTTGGAATGAATGCCAGTGTTTGGTCTTATCTGATTGTAGTATATTTGACGTCTAAAAATATGCAACGAGAAAAAAATATCTAAGTATCAGCGATAATTTAATATTTTCCAAGACTAAGCACGAGACGAGAATTTATAACGAAATAATTGAGGCATGAATTGGCCAAAACTTTGTATGCCACGAAAATCTGCAGAGTAAAAGAAATTGCATACATACATATAATCACGCTCTTACCCCTAATGGGTAGACAGAGCGTAAACGACCTAAACACAGGTCGTTCCGCCACGTCTGACAAGTTTTGAGGGTTATTCCAGATGGATCTGTATATTGCTCTTAGTGACAGGGTTGTCAGCCCATCGCCTAAATTACAACACTGAAACCCTCAATCCCTTAGCTGACTTTTACAGCATGCCCGGGAGGAGATGCAGCTGGCACAATCTATGGTTTTTCTATCACTCCCAGTCCAGCATGGAAGAAATTGCATTTATATTTTTAATGTAACGCAACGATAACCAGTGCCAAAACCTACAGCCGAAATACTAAGCTAGGTAGGTACTCAAGTTATAAGCTATACCCTATATACATATGTACTTACTTACACCTCAAAATGGAGTTTAAAAGATGTCGATTCTGACTCAATCCAAACCTAGAGATTACTAAACTAATTAAAAAATGCAATCCCCAACGGTATAAATATGCATTTTAATTATACTTACTCACCAGTTTGTTTATAATTCAAACACACAATCAATTTGTGCAAAACACGCATATAAAACAGCGACCGGATGTAATTATGCATTTAAATAATTCAACGAATTTTAAGATTTGTGACACAAATACATACTTAAGGAAATTAATAGTTTACATCATCACCGTTGAGTTGGTATGAGCTTTAAATAAAATACAACATGTTATGATTTTGTGAACAAGACATGTGAATAAAATTTAAAATAAAAGATCCATTTATATTTTTGACGAATTTATTCAATAAATTCATCAAACACATAGAAATGGATCTTTTCTCTTTGGTGAAGTGAAGAGACTGAGAATGCGTAATGGAAAAGCGCCGCAAGAAGAAGAAAAATTAAAAAGAGAAAATACACTAAAACTCGTGATGATGGATGATTCTTTCCGGCCGATTTCGGCCATGGCGACCACTTCGACTCCTAATCATATAATAAAACCATATCATTACACAGTACCTACACTCACTGGATAGCGCTTATTCCTTTTTTTTTTTTGTTAAAGAGTCTTGGCGTGGGAAACAAGTCCTTCAGCCGAAATCACTTCACAGTGAGTTTTTCATGTTTCAAGTTGGTTGACAGTTGATAAACACAAAAACACTGAGTTCACTTTCTTTGACTATAATTACACTTAAATCTGGTCCACAGTGTTGGAGGTGTTGCCAATACTCACACGCTAAACTGTCTTATGAAACGCAAATTAAAATTAATAAACTCATTGACAAGTTGGGGCGATTAGCATGGCCGGCCTGACGCAGCATAATTCTGCTCATTTATGCCGTTGAAAGATTAATGCTGCATCTTCGTTCTCACTTGTTTAAACAGGTTTACTTTTCTGAATTAATTTTCTTGCATTAAAATGTTGGTCAGATACCTTGGTCAGATACCTCAGTTAGTAGAGACTAGAGATAGAGACGCTGGCTAGCTGTTTTACCAGGCCGTATATTTGTGCGTCTGGGGGTGGTATTATACATTTTATAGGCAGTTATTTACTTTCCGTAGGTAGTGTACATAGCTGGTACTCTAAGCACTGTTTATTTTGGGTTGTATGAATGTGGCCAAGAATATGAAAAAATTGCGAATATACAAAAGAAAAAGTAGGTCAAACTTATTCTACAGCTTAAAGTTTCCCGTGTTAAGCGTTCTCGACGTAAATTACAAAGTTTTTCGTTACTAAACTACAATAAAAATGTTTGTAAGGACAAGTCATTTTCTGGCAACGTAGCAGACGAGAGGATAGTTGTGAAAACATTCGGCCACAGGCAGACGGGCGTGGCGTCTGATTTGAGTGCATTGCGAGTGGGCGGGATCGGGAGGTGAGGTGCCAATGTTGCCATTGCCAAATAGACGCATCCGTTCCGTTTTGCTGCGAGTTCTACAATGCCAGTGGCATCCAGATATCTGTTCAGAATGTAGCGCTATTGGAAATATTTGTGGCTCACTACATACATAAAGTCACGCCTTTAATCCTTACGGGGTAGGCAGATCGTATAAACGCCTTGTAAAAAGCATTTTCGCCACGTCTGATAAATGTTGAAGGCAGTCTAGATTGCAATGTGTATCGCTATAACGACAGGGTCGTCGGCCCCAGCGCCTTAATAACAATATCGAATCCCTTTTGCTTCTTTTCGAGTGGAATTTTCGAGTCGACGAACAAATACAAATAATTTATTTCATAATCAAATATTAGAGTACAATGCATTACACAAAAAATAAAAGCAGAGTATGAAACGGGCATATGCACAGCTTCCAGCTGGTTTTAAGCCCACCTCTAGTCATTCACGGGCGTTCAAATATGTTAACAAAATAAAATCGAACGACCCAATCTCTTCTGCTGACTTCTACAGAACGCCCAGGATGAGGGAAAGGCAGGTGGAACATTCTATGTTTTCTTATCGCTTCCAGTCCAGTATGGAAGAACAGAAAATTTAAACAAACAGATGTTAGAGGTGACCCTGATTGGCAGATGAGAGGCGACGACGAATGCTAAATTAAATGACACTTCCGCACGGATTTGGGAGCACTTAGTCAGTCAAATACTTGTATTGAGAACCCATTGTCTTTACTTGTCTTTATTTTTAACACAACATTTCAGACGTTTCCTTTAAACGTGTTATACCGGGTGTAAAAAAATTGGCTGACCAAATTTTAAGGACACAGATAATTGTATTTTAGAATTACGGCCCCTGCGATACAAGCCAAAAGCTTAGTGCAGGAGTCATTGTGAATTGTAAAAGTTAATTGTGGTATTTTTAAATAAACATTTATTATTATTATATTATTATAGTTTCATGGCATATTAAACTGAACAACATTTCAATCAAGTAACAATGAGTTCTTGTTCGAAGTTCGAAGAATTCAGATTACAAGTTTTGGTTGCAAAAAAAAAAAAAAGGACCCATGAAACTATAAACATCCTAAGGAACATTATAGGAAGAAGAAGTTTTATGCACCTTGAAAAATATAAATGATATTGCCAATCGTAGCACCCTTTTGAGCAGATGCTCAAGTTACGATTGGCAATATCATATATATTTCGATACTATAACCAACAGTTGTAGCTAAACTGAAATAATTTGTAGCCTGACAG
>JARACY010005463.1:0-21715 GCA_029255725.1 Scrobipalpa atriplicella | reverse complement strand
TGCTGGACGCGATCTGGACGGCTTCCAGTGTTCTACATCTGTTGCCTCGCATGGTAAACGTGGGATCGCCTCATGCAGACTCGCGGCGACAGGGCACTCGCAGCTTTGCATAATACTGCCACTTAGCGTAGTCGACGCCCCGCGCAAGGGCGGTCCAGGTTTCGAATTAGACCGTATTATACCATGCTGCGGCCGCCATGATTGTATGGTAATTTTGGTTAATGCGTAAACATAATTTTCCTTTCTGTAGAATATACTGTCGTTTATGTTAAGCCTTAATGCCAAGCATAAAATTTATTGAATAACAATTCCCCGTACACACAAATCTGGTCTTAATAATCACTTATTTTATAATTTCTATTGTCCAGCGTGGAAGTGTGTCTTCTCATTAACGGATTGTTAGTAAGTAATTAATAACACATGTCAGCTTGTTACACATCCACTGGGGCGTGATGTGTGAAAGCGGTCGTGGACAGTGGTGAATATAACCCACTTTGAACAGTATAGCCGGAGTCACCCCTCTCCTATAGGACATAACGATAAACAACTCTTTATTATTAGATAGTAGTGCCTTCTGAAAACCGCATGAAGGCGGCATATTTATTTTAGATTTGAAATAATTAAAATGCTCTCTACTGACGATAATTTACGTTAAAAACAGATGAAGCAAAAATTATACCATTATCCATTAAAATATCAATTATAAATATTTTAGAATGTATTTCATTGTTTATTATATGGTTTATTATGGTTACTTTCACTTTTCTTCCGTACAATAAAACCTCCGTGAACACAGTCTCTCGTAATTCTACCCTGCGCCCAGCGACCGCCAGGCCTGCGTTTAATGTTTGCTAAACACTTACGAGCACGGCCTTTGCCTGCAAACCAACCAAAAGGCCCTTCTCTTTGCAGCAAGAAACTGTAATATTATGCAATCGCTCCAAACACCTACGGACGGCAACCCTGGTAGCCACCACGCTGGTATGCATTTATGCACCGTTTATGTATCCGAAACGGAAACCAGGGCGGAGGGAAATGAGCGGTTTGGTAACACATGACGGGCCACGGAATGTAAGGAAAAAACACCGGCCAAGTGCGAATCGGACTTGCGGGTGAAGAGTTCTATACCAACGTGCAAGATTTAATGTTGGTATGTACGGTAAAAAGGCGGAGTATAGGATTCCCATAGAAACGTAGTTTCACTTTCATTTTTAAATCGTAAGACCAAACTTAATCAATCTCTGTACACATAATTAAATACAACATTATCTGTGCTTCAAAGTAATTAGCTTTCGTTTCAAAATATTAGAGAGATACAACTGTGAAAATTTCAACCTTTACTACAGTCTTTACTAGTTTATTTTAATACAGTCAGCTGAAAAACAAACGGACAGCGGACGGAAGCTTAGTAATAGTAATAGGGTCCCGTTGGCTCTCTATGGGTGCGGAACACTGAAAAATTGTGAAAATGCGAAACGAGTTTGAGGCAAAGAGAAGGGCCTTTTGGTTGGTTTGCAGGCAAAGGCCGTGCTCGTAAGTGTTTAGCAAACATTAAACGCAGGCCTGGCGGTCGCTGGGCGCAGGGTAGAATTACGAGAGACTGTGTTCACGGAGGTTTTATTGTACGGAAGAAAAGTGAAAGTAACCATAATAAACCATATAATAAACAATGAAATACATTCTAAAATATTTATAATTGATATTTTAATGGATAATGGTATAATTTTTGCTTCATCTGTTTTTTAACGTAAATTATCGTCAGTAGAGAGCATTTTAATTTATTTCAAATCTAAAATAAATATGCCGCCTTCATGCGGTTTTCAGAAGGCACTACTATCTAATAATAAAGAGTTGTTTATCGTTATGTCCTATAGGAGAGGGGTGACTCCGGCTATACTGTTCAAAGTGGGTTATATTCACCACTGTCCACGACCGCTTTCACACATCACGCCCCCAGTGGATGTGTAACAAGCTGACATGTGTTATTAATTACTTACTAACAATCCGTTAATGAGAAGACACACTTCCACGCTGGACAATAGAAATTATAAAATAAGTGATTATTAAGACCAGATTTGTGTGTACGGGGAATTGTTATTCAATAAATTTTATGCTTGGCATTAAGGCTTAACATAAACGACAGTATATTCTACAGAAAGGAAAATTATGTTTACGCATTAACCAAAATTACCATACAATCATGGCGGCCGCAGCATGGTATAATACGGTCTAATTCGAAACCTGGACCGCCCTTGCGCGGGGCGTCGACTACGCTAAGTGGCAGTATTATGCAAAGCTGCGAGTGCCCTGTCGCCGCGAGTCTGCATGAGGCGATCCCACGTTTACCATGCGAGGCAACAGATGTAGAACACTGGAAGCCGTCAGTCGCGTCCGCAAGAGAGCAGATCTGGCGGATCTGCGGGCCGGTCGACACGGCTCGTAGCAGGCTCGGACGGGCAGCTACGGCGTAAACTCTACGTAGAGGCACGGTTTAGGTTCTGGATTTTGTACCTACTACTATAACAGCCAAAAGTGCACTGCAGAACACGTTTTCCCTAGTACTAATATCGGTCCTGTCCTGTTCAGGCACATCCATATCCATATAAGGTATCACTAGAGCCACCGGATTCATAATGCAAAACTAAAGATTTTATTAATAATTAAATTTGGAAGAACAATTGATACGAGTATCTTTAAAAGGAATTTGTTCATAAAAGTAATTTGATAAGGCTTCTCTAGTTCTTTGACACATTATAGTAAAACCGTTTGTCAAGAACAGTTTCCAGTGAAACTGGGGCACCAATCCTTACAAACTTGCATCTGATTCCGCCAGTCAGTTCCAGCAAACTATCTGTGTCGCCAACTATCCTCGACACTTTTGTGTCCCCGAAGAGAGCTGGCCTTTTTTGTTTCGCGCAATATTATTTTGGAGGGATTTTAGATCGAAAAATTTGAGATTTGATTGTATTGAACTCAATTAAATTTTTAGCACTTTGAAACATTACAGAAAACTCTTTGTCAAGACCAGTTTCTAGTGAAACTAGGGCACCAATCCTTACAAACTTGCTAGTCGGTTCCAGCAAACTATCTGTGTCGCCAACTATCCTCGACACTTTTGTCTCCCCGAAGTCTCCCTCGCCGCTCCCCGTCGGCATTTTAAATTTCCCGCGATATCCTTTTGGAGGGAAATTTAAGTGCGTCCCGCGAAACGAACGGCAGTGGCGCCTCGCCGTGGCACTCCGTCGCATTTCGCAGATATCGCCGGATTTACCGGGTCACAGGCTTTGTGCGGCTGAAATAAAACGGCCCGCAGAGAAATCCACCGCATGTTATTAGGAGGACGCTAGATTTATATCGTGTATTCAATTTGCGTAAGAGCTATTTTGTTTGCGCTGCGCTATGGCCTCGGTGATAGGCTTTATGTGATTAAAAGGAGTTTGCTTTTGGCGTGAATCTGGGTTAATAGATCTAAATAACGCTTTGAACAGATTTATCTGAGATTTAAACAAGCAACTTTGATTAGAACCTACTTGTGAATAACATTAATGAGTCAAAAGGCAATATACAGAGTATTATTAACAAAACACACACATTATGCCTTGTACCTCTACCTACATCTTAATATTTTCTTAATAGTTTGAATAGAAGGGAAGGCATCCCTTCGTAGACTATTTGTCAAATCACCCCGCAGCTTCAACACCAGCTACCCTAATAAAACCGTCATAAGGAACATTCCCAAAAGGAGTAACTTTCATAAGGAATGGTACCACATAACTGATAAGACAAAAATGTCGCTTCAGCAGGACCGAGGGGGAAAGGGGAGAGTCGGGGGAAAGAGTTTCCTTCCGACTGCGTATTAAGCTTAAAGTAGAAAAGAATGCTAAAAGAATCGAGCATTGCATAGAGATTTATAGCAACTTGACTCTGTCTCTGGGGTTTAAATACGTAAGTAAAAATTTTGTTTTGTGAGAAAATGTAAAATAAATATGTTTATTGTTTGCGGGAAAATAACATTAGTGTTTTCAAAGCATAACGAATTAAATTTGAACTAAATCAAAACTTTACAGGATTTTATTTCTATTGTAAAGTAGAATGGAAGTACACCTGGAACTTATAATACTGCACTTTTTTAAAAAGGACATTTCGAAAACCAATGCAGACACACAAAATATTCATTATTCTCGAGACAATGAGTAGCCGTCCTGAAAAATGGAAGTTAAATATTCTCGAGACAAATCGCATTCTAAAATTAAAAAAAGTTGTGCTACTCGCTCCAAAAAAATTTTCTAGGTCCAAGTTATTAAAGCACAATGAGTGTTATATTGGGCATTAGTGGCGCCAAGGAAAGCAGGATAACAGTGGGCCGAAGAAGGTTTGTTTTCCCCGAAATATCGCCGCTTAAGGGTCGCAACGACTTCTTAATTTAATACGCTATCGCTTCCAAGGCGGGGATACTTTTGGGAAGCGCCTGTTTATTCAATTCGCGAAGATAATTGCTTGTAATCTTACTTGTTTTACAATTTCGGTTTAGCTGAAATATTTCGGGTTTGTTTTTAAATGGTTCGTGATTCGTTGAATGTTTTGGGTTTCTGTAATGTATTTCATCTGTTATAAGTATTATTTCTAAAGTTTTCCTTCGTTTACATTTCTTGAGACAAAATTCCCTCACAAATGCCTTCGGTGATTTAGTGGCGAGGTCTTTTGGGTCATCACTTTCTACCAAGTGCGGAGTAGATACGTGGTCGGTCGCTGTTCTGTGATCAAGAGGGCGTCATCCCCGCATCTTTTCCGCGTCATTTGCCCGGCTCGGGACCCGGCCCGCCACACGGCGGCCGGAACATGGACATAGGCGGTGCGTTGGGCGGCGCAAATGTTAGAGCTTCTTTTTCTTATAGAGTGAGTTTTCTTCGTGTCAAATAATGACCCGAGAAACCCTGTAGCATACTGCCTAGTAGCACAACTATAAGCCTCTGAGTTTTGGAGCTGCGTAACGCCCCCTCGCTTGTTTCCGCCAATTCTGTTCGACCTCTATGGTCTGAGCTAAAGTCCAAGAAACCACAGTTCACTGCTCCACTGTCAAGTGCATCTCCAACAATAATGCCTCGCTCGATACCGTCAGACGAACCGTATGCTAAGTTTGCCACTGTTTGGTGGAAAATTAGATTTGTGGTTTGTTCACACGGCGGTCTTCCGCTTAATGCAATAGCGATAGCCGTTATTACACGTCCATTACGCTTCTTAAGATCGTACATCGCTCCGCCTGCTGCGACGCTATGTCCGTGGCCAGTTCGCACGCTCGCTCCACACAAACTGTCTATACACGCTCTATCGTCGCCAGCGTTAATGCGCTTCGCTTCAGTGGAGCCCCCGCGCCAATTTATGCCAACTCCGCATTTTCTTATCCAAGTATTTTTACCTAATTCGCCATTTCTTGCCACATCCAAGTCTCTGGTAATTTTTGGGATGACTGACCAGAAATCGCTGACATTTTTTATTTTTTTATTTCTGTATTAAAATATTTTACCTTTACCACCCGCGTTGGGATAATTAATGAACTCTCTTTTAATTAATATAAAACGTTACTGAAAACTGCATAAGATATTATCGGAAACAGATTCTGCTCGTTATATTAAGTACCAGTTGTTTGGTTTAATCACATAATAGTGAATAAGTACAGTGCTCTCTGTAGACTTAATAGCGAACTTAATGTGAAAGCAAATGTAATAATAAATGAAGGCTGGTTGTACGGAAATAATTTATCTTATCATTCTATGGTCCCATAAATATTATTAGGCATATCTAACATACCTATAATGAGGATATTAAAAGTTATCAGTATTACATTCTATGACATTATGAGTACAAGATGTAACGATAGCGAAAAACTATCTTTTATTTGACTTGTGACAAAATGATCTCGTCCGTGCAAACATGCAAACTATAAATAAAAATGAGCATTAGTTCATTTTGGAGACGAATGAAAAGTGTTGTTTAATATCTCAGTACAACATGAACTGGGAAAGTTATTTACTGTAATATCAAGAGCACATAGAAACTACGAACAATATTATGCGGTTAGTATTATGGTCGTTCATTCTCAGTCGGAACATTGCTTAGGTATGTCTGTGCATAGGTAGGTAGTTGTTAGGTATCTTGCCAATATCGAAACGACTGTGTATTTCTGCAGATTACCTTTTACATATTCACAAAGTTCTCACCGCATAACAATAGAGTTCATTCCTCCGTGTTTCCAAATGCAAAGCAGGACATACTGAATTTATGCATTAGTGATGACGAAATATAAATTTAGCACGTTAATACATAATTTATAATGAAAATTATAAATATCTTCTTCCCCATTCAATTTAAAATGAAATGCTTATTCTATAAAAGTCCTTAGAGAGTAAATTGATCTCCAATCTCTATAATCATATAAATATGACATATTTCAAAAATATTATATGTTTTAACCGGTAGCATTAGTAGTTAGTAAGTACCTAGACAAGATAGGAATAGAAATAGAAAAAAAATTACATCCAGATTTGTCAACCAACGAATAACTGAATTCCAGAAGATTTCGCTTATGAGCACGCACATCCGCAGATAAAAATAAAACGAGAAAAATCAGCATAAAGACACGTGTCGTCGATATAATCGTCTCGCGCTAAATTCGCGCCATCACACGGCAGAGCTGAGCATAAATAATTCTTGTGACGGCGGCGGCACGGCGGCGGTGCGACGGCGGCACGGCGCGAGTCCGCTGGCACATCGGCACAGCGTCGGCAAAAGGCTGCAATCGTTAGGCTCCCACATCAGTTCCACGTCATTGGGCGCGCCTCCGCCGCCGTTTACACATGCCACTCCACTGAATAGAAGAATAGGCGACATTCACTCACTTCGGACGCCTTTCACAAGTATTATTCTGAGACAGGAGCGGTGCATTCTCCAAGTTTTCCAATATCTGCATCGTCTGTTGCCAGAGAGAATGTACGAAATCTACGTGTTTAGTTTATCTGAGTAGAAAATATTGGAAGCAACTGTTGTAGGTTAAGTTTTCTCATGTAACACGCGAACAATCGTGTTGTACATCATAATTTTGTCCGAGAATCGTAGTTCCATTTTAAAACTACTCGTATACTACTATGAATGCACCTAAGTATTTTATTACATAATAGTACATATTAACTTTACAAAATAATTATAATACAAAATGCATAATAAATAAACCTAAAACGCAGCTTACTCCCCTCCCTTATAAGGCCGTTTACACACGGGACACAAGAGGTCTAGTGTGAATGCAGCCTAAGCCCGCTGTCACCGAAGTCGTTAGTCGAGTCGAGTTATTGGAAAGAAAATTGTGCTGACTCCAGCGCGCTTTATCTCGGCCGCAACTGGCTCGTTATGATTCGCACCGAGAGAAGAAACGTGTGGTAAGTATACTTAAGATAATCTCACTTTATTTTTCCATAACCTAGAAAATTATTTCATAACCTAACCTAACCAGTACCTATCTGGCTGCATGCGCATATTGCGCATAGTTCACCTCAAGACTGCAATAATAAGATTTTAGAATATGAGGGTTCGTTCCGCATTAAAGATTAGGCAGGCCAGAAAAACAATTGTGGATTTATTCCTTAACAATTTGTATGAATGTTCATTTATTAATATGACGTAGCCTACTAAAAGCAGTTTATGTTTTTATTTATTACACAATGGCTAGATTGTAGCACTAACAGGCATCCGTACAAAAATAGATCTAAAAAATGGCCACGCAACAAAAACTCCAGGTCCTGTAATCCAGGCTTAGCTTTTGGCTGCATTTTTAGCAGAAAGCCTAGGTACAGTTTTCAGAATTTAAGTACTATAATTCCCCTGGCAAGAGAATGTTTTGTTAACCTGCCCGAATATTGCATGCATTAAACTTGTACGTTGTAAAAACGAAGCGAAAATAGCCGACGCTTTCATCTGATATTATTTTAAAAGGTTTTTCGTCTCACCGAAAATTGTCGAAAAATTGTGCCTGAAAACTCTTCGACTTCGTTTTAAGTGCAATAACCATTAAAGTTTTTAAATGGATTTGAATACCGTTCTAATGTTGAAACACGTTTTTGGAATTCAAAACAAGTGCTGGACATTATTTGCTATTGGATTGGAAACTATAAAAAACAGGACTTCTTATTAAGCTGTTTAATTTCATCTACTCTTCAATATATACCTAATGGTCCACCAATATCTACTAAAAAGCAAGTTGATTTATTCAGCAATACTCGGAGCAAAGGAGTACTTGGTGCCACTTCTGACAAATAATTTATCCATGTTGCTGTGTCTCCTTTAGACCTTTAGATCACATCTCATGTTCACACAAACGGCTTTTGTCGAGCCAGCGATTCAGTGAAATAATTAATGGCCCTGCATCTATTGTTGGCGTCATTTAGGGCCGTCTTTTGTGCAGATTGTGTCAGCGACGCATTCGAGAAGAGAAGCGAAATTGCTGCATTAGCATGTCTGTGTCGTATTAGAATTCACTGAATTTCATTTGGTTATATATAAGTTCCTCAGAACGGCCATCGTGCAAAAGCTTGAAACTTTAGAATAGCTTTATGCTACGGACGCTACGAAATTTCTATTAAAGCTTTCCAAATTTTCAAAAATCTTCATACCATGTCGCTTTTATTACAGAATCGCACTTTATTCAGTTCCCAATAAGACTTTAATTTATCAAAATATCAAGTGGCATTTAGAATTCTCCATAACTAAAATTTTCCTGTGTAGCGGCTTGCAAAAACCATTTGAGATTTCACCGCGGTACCCTTTGTGGTCATGTCACATCCATCTGGCCGTCTGTCTATCCGTAGCCAGAGGATAGTACGCCGCGCCATATTGCTAGGTTTCAAGCTAGCATAATTTTAATGAAATTTTGAGAGGTTATGAGTGACGTGACAACTTAGTATAGTAACTGTAGGTCTGTTTATTGTGCTACAAGACGCGATTTTGATCCCCGCACAATAAATTTATTAAATTCGGTTTTATTCCATTTAATTTTACTCCAGCATACTCAGTATTTGGTCAAGAGGGTGAAGTCACAGGTAAAGCCTGGTACCTACGTATGGCACACTCTTTGGCTCTCTGTGCTACTTTTCTACCTATGTTCCTATAATATAATGCAACAATTAAAAAAACTCTACCAGAAGATAATAACATTCCTCGTAATATAATCCTAGAGCTGCTACTTCCCTAACAACACGAACATTACAATTACCTACCGTAGCAAGGTAACGACAGCTCCATTTCTTATGGGGATGAGGCACATTAAAGTTTGATTGGCTTTTCATAGTGCGGTTGGTAAGAGGTCGTTAAGTTTACTATGGCCACAAATCGTCTACTCATTGCCAGGGCACACCCAGGGAAAGACAGGGCCGGTGGAAGAGAGAAACATCTGCTTATATCTGTCTCGTCATATTTCACATTACTTTTATTTACAAAAGGATACACACACATCTTTTGATTTGATTTAACTTTGTTCTAATCGATGTGGATTGATAAAATGACAAATCACACACCTTCAGGCATCTCGTTCTTAAACTGTACTCACTAAAAATCATACGATTCATATTCATAATAAAACTGTTCTAAATACTTGAACTTTTCTTTAGGTTTTTTGCACCCAGTGCTGTTTTATCGCTTCCTCGAAATGTTTCTGACACGGTACATATAATAATTATTATTAGACAGTTGTGTCTAAAATAAATGTATTTCTATAAACGGCCACTGTTACCCTCCAAACAAATTATTCTAAAGAGCTTTCAACTAATTATAATTAATTATACGCTTGTGTAAATACCTCCCTGTCGTACGCGTATAAAACCTCGTTCGTACACGTTAGAAGCTCTTCCCACATACATTAAAGCAGTTTTATCATCCACGTTATATAAACAACAGTTGAACGTGTTGTACTTCATATTACACTCTTCAAGTTACTGCAATGGTAGAATAATAGAACATGATTTGCGTGACTGGAAGTTAATAGACTGAATTGGCGAACATTGGAGAGCGAAAGGACCATTTTTTTTTTCGTTTTGCAATTTTTTTAAATAATTTCATATGTTTTGTATGGAATTCGTTTTATTTTATGCTAACCATCTTTATTGTTAGAGGTAAGAAATTATTATGTGGGCGTTGCTAGAGATTGCATGACCTTCCAGCTAAGTATCATTCCTTAATTAACCAGAGCAAAGTGGAAGCCACTAACTTCCGGACAATACGTCTGAGAGACGTAGACCCCGTCGGGTAAAGGTTAAAGGTACACTGTGAAATTAATTACCTAAACCTACCTACTCAAACATACTGCCTACGTGGGTGCGGGTTAGAAAAGCATCCCCTAGCCTTATCCCGTATCTCACGGGGTCGGCTACCTCATCTAGGGGATTGAACGAGGGGGGAGGAGGTACCTACTGGTTATTACACAGAGCAACTGCCATCTGACCTCCGCAACCCAGAAAGGAAACCAGACCCAATCCTAGGTTAGGTCAGAGTTTTCAAGCCGCCAATGCTAAGCACTGGCCTCTGATATGGCTTAACGACTAATATCGACGGTATTAAACTATATTAACTGGGATCAACGGCTTAACCTGCCTTCCGAAGCACGGAAAAAACGCCGAATAAACGTAGGTACATATGAAATTCGAAAACCGAAAAACACATTGGTTGGTACGTGGTAGGATTCGAACCACGACCTCCCGCTCAGGAGGCAGCAGCCCTATCCACTACACCATCGGGCTCATCGCCCAAAACTCACCATCAAATGATAAATACAAGGAATGGACAGCCAGCGTGCCCTGTAAATAAAATAATCTTTTTTTTTTCCGAGAACAATTATGATTCCATTCAAAGAAATACCAGAAAAACCTCGCCATTTTGCTCCACGGACTCAAGAAATACGATCTGTCGACTGATTGGTACAGTTGGAAAAGTTCCTGGGACGCTCACCTAATCTTTAATAGAGTTCCTTAACTTCATAATAGTTCGCCACTAGAACTATTACGTAATTACATTTCCCTTTCGCTCCGGAAGAAGTGGGATTGCAATTCAGACTCGGTTTAGTTAGAGGGTTATTCACAGGGCTAAAAGTAATTTGGTAAAATGTTTGAAAACGTTAAGCTGCCTACACACAATAAAGCCGGCATGCCGGTGGCACAAGCCGCAGAAACTCAACCTTAACTCCAAAACCGGCAGCACTATGTGTAGGTAGCTTTACAATGCCTAGTCGGTCATATCGACATTTTATAAAACTTATATCCTTTAATTTCATGATTTTCCAATGATATGCAGTACGGGCGATTGAAGATGATGGGTGAAATGACGGCCCCCGTCGTTGTTCTCGATAGTGGTGATTACAAAAACCATATCAGAGGCCTATTCACTTCAAAAACTCTGACACCAAAGTTCACCGGTTTGATTGACTCTATAACTGAAGACTATTTAAAAGGCCTATTCATAATATACGGATAATTTTTTATCAATCTCTAAAAGCTTCATGTCCGTATAAGCATTCCGCTTTGGCAGGTATCTTAATCTGAATAAGTTGAAATGCTTCCACCGTGAACTGAGCTGGCACGTTTGAATTTGTATTGAAAGGCAAAGAGTTCCTGTGATGCCGGAAACTTGAACTCGGAAAGGAGGTTAACCGGTTTTTTCCTATTCCAGGAATAAAAAGTGTTTCGAGCACCGTAGTGAGCTAGCGAGCCATTCATAGCCTAAAGGACCGTTGGTTTTAAAAATACCCGTAACATTGACCGGTTTCAGCCAATATTTTTAGCTGATGGTTTTAAACGTTAAATGGTTGTGTGTAATGGTCAGTTGATATATTAAAATTTTCCTCAAGTGGGATTTGAACCTGCGACATCAGCAATCGATTCGAATTCTCTACTTTCTGATTTCATTTAAATGTAAAGTAAATCTTACTGTACTCTGTTATGACGTTAGAAGTAGCTACGTGATTGCGTATATAGGTTTCACAAAAAGTGTGCAGTTCATTTTAATCGACGGTATAATAAAGTTAACAATAACGATGATTTTAAAATTCGCGGAATAAAACAAAAGGGAATTGGCTGAAATTGTATAAAGCAAATACCAAATGTAATGAAATCATTTTTCATTCCGCTCTCCTGCGGGACAACAGCTACAACTTAATCAAATTTAACTGTACACTGTACGGTGAAGGGTTATAGTCTTTTAATAAACACAGGGTAGGCAGAGCATCAACAACCTTAAAATTTTCGCATCATCTGATAAGTTTTGAGGGCAATTTGAGATAGAACATACTGTATATTGCTATTATTATGTATAATTTTACATCGAATCTTTTGTAACCCTCTACTGCTTCGTTTAGTTTTTTTTTTAATTGAAATGGGTTTGCTCTTGACTCTAGACACAAAGGTCAGGGATGACCGTGACAGAGTCGACGATGGAGCGAGCTCACCCAGAAGATACCTGTTACGGCACTGGCAGTCTCACGCACCGACGTAACACAGCAAGCTGTTTTGCTCCGGACTCCGGTGAGAGGGTGGTTGCGAGCCAGCTAGGCGGCGTCTTGCGGAGCCTACCTCCGCTTTGTTAGGATCGTTCAGCCGGACTTATTCAGAGGCAAGCCTGTGCTGCCGTTGCCCGGGGCGGACCACTAGGACCATCCCATTCCACCCCAAAAGTAGGTATTCCCGAGAAGAGAAACAGTTGAAAAGTTCTGTTTTTCTATCGCTCCCAGTCCAATATGGAAGGATCTTTTAAGGGTCTACGAGAAAATAACTCATCACGCCTTATGCCCACTAAAAATACATAGTTCACTTTATGGATGCTTAGATGTAACATCCTCTTCTCAAAGTGTGGTGTTTATGACTCATGACGTTTAGTTTTATGGCCTCTTAACATCTCAGACAATGCTTCAGGAAATTTTACTCACCTAACATTGCTAGCAGCTGGTCTATAAGGTTTCGAAAGAGAGATTCGAAATAAAAAAAACAGGATGCCTTTGAGAATGGCAGTCGTATTTTTTAGGCCCGTATTTATAATCAGCTCTCAAGAGTGACAGCAAATTTGAGTTCGTATCAGAAATGTCATTTCAGTACAAAACGGTCTGTCAAATCCGTATATAATACTGCTCTCAATCTTGAGATCGCTTTATGAATATGAGCCTAAGTATCATAAATTTGCAGTAATACTAACCAGGCTAGAAAGCCTCAAAATGGAATGGTTAACTTGTAAATAGGTAGTTGTGGACAAAATATGTAATAATAATTATAGTTCTTTGTGATTGTTTCTGTGTATGTTCATGGCACCCTGATACAGGGAATCCTAGTGGGGGCTATGAGTGTGAACTTTTTTTTTTTAAATAACCAGCCATATTTATTTCGGTTAAGTAGTACATGAACATGACTGATGAATTGCTTACTATTTGAAACCACGCTTTGGTATATTTTAAACCAATTCATCATTGTCATTTCATGCAAGTGTTTGTATATTATTGCTGTGTTTGCTCTTGGACACATCCTCAAAATCCAGATACTAATCAATAAAACATTTTTTGCTATCAGTAGAATCATAAACATCAGATTCCATGCTGGACCGAGAGCGGAAGAAAAGCATAGAGTGTGCCAGCTGCATCTCCTCTCGGGCATGCTGTAAAAACCAGCTAAGGGATTCAGGGATTTCGTGTATTGTAATTTAGGCGATGGGCTGACAAACCGTCACTACAGCATTATACAGATCTATCTTGAACAACCTTCACCCCTTGTCAGACGTGGCGGAATGACCTTTGTTTAGGTCGTTGACGCTCTGCCTACCCCATTAGGCATAAAGGCGTGATTTATGTATGTATGCAGATTCCGAAATCGGCGTCAATTCATGCACACGTTCACGGAAACCACTCAACACTATTTCCGGCGAGGATCAGATCGTCCTAAATCGATAATATTTCGTCGGGATTCTGCTTATTGGAAATAAATTCAGGACATTTATAACAAACCTGTAAGTTCAGTGTGTCCTGTTTGTGTATTGACATACCTATATTTACAAAAAAACTAATAGAATTTTTTGTCTGTTTGTCTGTGTATCTATCTTTTCGAACACGTTAATCTCAGAAACCTCAAAATTATGATTTTTATGAATATTTTAGTATGGAGTTTTTGGTCTGGGCAATGGACTACCTTACTTCTTACCGAAAAAAAAAGCTCATTCCCATGGGAAAAACTATTAAGCATAACTAATCCAAATGGAACACAGAGATAGTTGGTGACTTTAATATTATAAAATTCGATTTACAAATATGGTGTAACCCCATGAAAAAATTTCCAATCAAAAGTCAGAACACTATCCATGCGATTATTACGGAAAGAAGAAATTTTAACCTGAATTTCACGCGAACGAAGTCGCAGGCACCATCTAGTTGGAAATAAATCCAGGATAAAATGGGATCATAGCTATTCTGAGGTATCGTGTCTCTGCCGCGATGTAGAGCGTAGAGAGAGCTTACGACATATTTGCGCTTAAAGAAGAATGGAAATGGAGGGCTGAATCAGAGATTCCGACAATCATGTAAAGCTAGAAACATAATATTGTCGTTTTATCGAATTTCTTTTGGATATTCGATTTCTGCTGACTCATTCTTTCATTATTATACCCAGTCTATATTTTTACGAATTTACAAAAAAAGATAAAGCAAAAAAAAACTGTTTAAGAAATTCAATTAACTCTTTAACTAATATTTCCTAAAATATAGTTATCCTATCCTGGGCGTCTATTCTACTCGAAAACGCTCGCCTCGCCCCGTCGAGTCGAACGCCGTTCGTCATAAGCTTGATGGGTCCCGTCAAATACAGTGTGAAAGTGAAGCAAGATAAGCGATCATAGACTACTATAGACTTATAAATAAACCTACTTCCGATTGATAATGTTTAATGCTAAGGTTTAATGAGATTGATTGATTGATGTTTACTCTGAAAATAATTGGACGTAAAAAGATTTTAGATTTGGGCCCCCCGCCTGGTCTTCCAGCCTCCTACATATTGGAACTTTTACTATGTTTTCTGCCTAAGCATAAGCACTCTGAACATTTTTTTTGTAGAAATGGTTCAACATATATCTCACGCACTCTACTCCATAATACTGGAAGCTCCGGGGCTCGAACTATATGTATTTTGATTTTTTACCCAAAAGCTCCAAGACAGATTGATAATGATTGATTGCAAATTTATTTGCACATAAACCCTTATTTTAAAACCTTTAGAACCATGTGACCTCCGGAACCTCCTGTCATTTTATGCTAGTCTATAGTGTCAGCTTAATTGTCAGTCAGTCAGTCAAGTTAAAAAATTAGATTTTCTGTATATTATTTAGAAATAAACATCTAGAAATCAACTGTCTTCTACACTGTAGAATTTACACAGTTTACCAACGAATCCCAAAATTCTTCAGTCACATAACGCGCAACGAAAACTCCCCATAGAACTGCTGGTGGTGCAGGGAAAAGTGGAGGGGAAAATGCCTCGCAGCCGCTCACCAACTAGATGGACGGATCAGATAAAATCTGTGATCAAGAATACCATTACCGAATGTTCGCACGAAGCCAGTAATAGGACTAGATGCCAATGCATCGTTAGACAGGCTATACACAGAATCCTGCCAATTCCCGGCCACGACCACTCTGCCAAGAGTAAAAGACTAAGAAGAAGAAAAAGAGAAATCCAACATACAGACAATTTCGATGTGCGAACATTTCCATGAAACTCATCCCACCGCATAATAATCAGCGGTAGTTTATTTTAGGGCACAGACTCCCGGCCCATTTTAGGAAGCAGGAGTCTCTGCTGATCAAAGCAAACTAGTACTCCGACCCTTGCATGATCCTTTTTATCGACGTCCCCAAATCGGCCCAAAAATCTAAGTGGAACCAAATATCTGTAACTATTATATTTAGAGCAGATTTGCACATTGAGCACGGCCTCGGAGAGAATATTGTGATAGGTAGTTAAGTCGTGCGAGTTAAAAATTATATTTTTCTTGCAATAAATGATCAAAATATTTTCAGTTTTATTTTATTATCATTAAATCCATAACGTTGATTTAGTTTCACCTGGACACTAATACATAATTTACCACTGGTTAGTGTGATTAACATAAATAATTCACTCAAACAATGATTGGCTGACCATATTTGAGGATGTGATGTGAATCAACTCAACGTAGCTACTCATGAAACTGAACAACTTTCCCCAGAGAACATACATAGGTCCAAATATGCAAAAAATAGGTCAGTACCCCAAAACTTAGAACCCCTGACATCATTTGTATCCAAATATGTTTTAAAGTTGTTCAGTTTCGTAATAAAATAGAAAATCTATAAAATCCGATGAATCTCGGTGTAATAAATTATATTTAAAAAGCAGTAATTTAATTTTATTACATTCACATAATTTCGTGTTAGCAAACGAGACCAAACCGACGGATTACCGTGCCCTCCGAAGCACAGATTTATCTTTTTTGGCAGCTGTTAGGTGATTATTGTCTTAACTAAGTACTCAAGGGTCAGCCTTACATGATAATGATAAATCACAACTTTTTTTTTAACGTTCAAAAATGTGTTATTTACAACATGGGATATTTACAAAAATGACTTAATTAAAACTAATTAAAGGTAATAAATGGCCTGGCATGGTGCCCAGCACGCTGGCAGCTTTCTGCGATTTCTTGATCAGGGGCAAAAGGTTCAGACTCTGACCATTAGACAGACCAGTGATGACAGAAGAGTTGACGGTGGATCGGGGTACAGCAAGTAATTTTGCGTCAAATACCAGATTAGAATAGCATCTCTCCATCTCTTCCCGCGGATGCCGTAAAGGTCGACAATTAAATTTATAAAATGGATCTGGACAGCAGCAACTCACCTGCCAAGCGTCGCGAGAAAGGCAATTATCCTCCAACAAGAGAGGCCCATGTCCTGAAATGGACTTATAGTGGCTCATATTAAAAAATAAAATAAAATAAAAAATATTTGTTTGATGATATTTGGCGCCTAATTCTAGTTGGGAGGGTGGTGTTTTTCATTATGTTATTAATCATACATAATGTGCCTACTAAGTAGTTGTGTAAAAGCTAGACCATTTTGCAAGTGGGCGTAGCGTCTAAACCACTTTGTGTTAAATGGTGTATTTTTCCCATAATATCAATGATAACCTATAGATCATATATTATAGGAAAAATATAGAAATAATAATACTTTTAATTCATAATTATGACCCATTCGCCTTTGCGACGGCACCTAATTTCGTGTAAAAGCTAGAGAATTTTGCAAGTGGGCGTAGCGTGTAAACCACTTTGTGTAAAGTAGTGCATTTTACCCATAATATCAATGATAACCTATAGATGATATATAATAGAAGAAATAAAGTAATAATAATACTTTTAATACATAATTTTGACCCATTCGCCTTTGCGACGGCACCTAATTTCGTGTAAAGGCTAGAGAATTTTGCAAGTGGGCGTAGCGTCTAAACCACTTTGTGTAAAGTGGTGCATTTTACCCATAATATCAATGATAACCTATAGATGATATATGATAGAAGAAATAAAGTAATAATAATACTTTTAATACATAATTTTGACCCATTCGCCTTTGCAAAGGCACCTAATTGTCGCCTGGCTCGTTGTCGAATGCTTGTCGAAAATAAAGGTAAATAATACAATTTTGGGTTGTCAAATTATCACCAAATTACCGATATCATAGACAAAAAACGAATTTAATAAAAAATAAATTGTAGAAAGGAACAAAAAATCACAGTTTGATACGGTTCTCAATGAACGTGGGCGGAGGCGCAGCAGTACAAGGAGAACTATCAAATCAATGTCAAATCTAAAGGTGGCAGCGTAAGTTCCTTTTTTCACCACGCGAATTTAAAGCGTGGTCGTACCTTATCATACGCAACTTGACATCTGTTTGTTTACAAACAAAGCGAAAAATTTGACAGCGTCGAGTGATGACGTCTTCCATACAAAGTTCTGTCAAAGTCAAGATAAGGCGCTCGACGCGCCAGAGCTGAATAGACCCCCTGATCACTGGTAATTAAGACAAAGTTACGACTAATAGTTTGACATTTTTCAGAGTCAGTTTCACAAAATAATATTTCAATATAATATTCTCCTCAACCTCAACGTTGAAACGCGCAGACAGTAGACGTAAGACGTTTGTTTGCTTACCCCAAGTACAGTTTAAAGGAAGAAGCTGTTGCATAGTAAACGATTCGCTATAGCTTCGAACAAAGTTGTCCGCGCTCATTCCCGACGAGAGAACAATAGCGACATTACACTAGAGCGGGAAAACAAAACAAATATCTCACATAAACCTCGACCCGGCAAACTCTGTAAGAAGGTTTGGAAAGAAAACACCTACCGCGTCCTGACAGTTTATTATTTCCGCGGAAACAATAGCATTGCTCCAGATTATTGTCTCCAGGAACTGCGGTTGGCGTTTAAAGACTCTAGAAAGACAAATGGAGAGATTTTGAATGTTTGAATGTTTGGAAGCGATGCCAAAAATAGAAAAAGGAAGTGTTTTCAAGATCTAAGAAGTAATTCTTAAACTAAAATGCCTTTCCATACTCATCTCATAGTAGAGTTTAATGGTAAAAAAAATTAGTTATCCAGTATATGTCACAATTTGTAACGGATAGCTCACTGATCTGTATTGAACAGTATGAATATTTTATTTTAGTCTTAAGCCTGGTTTTATTTTAGCTTACGGATAAGCAGACCTCTGAATGTTCATGATTTATGACCCTGTTGTGAAATCCTTATATCTTTTGCTCTCCACTACCTATTTTGATGCAAGATAAACCCAAATCAAAATCATTTTGTGAATTTTACTTTAACATTATTTTCGGTTTCCCTTTTTCTCTCTTTTAATTAAACCATGGCAACAAGCAACACCGTTTTCAAAACTCGTTAATATTTCGTCGGCGGCAAAATATAATTCAATCATTCGTAATTCGTGCGTTGGTTTTTTATCCATTTGCAGAGAGCTAATGAGGTGGAGGTACCAGGCGCACATAAGCTGCGGGCGATGTTTGGCCGAGCCGTCATAGAATACAGAATAGAACAGGTACAGAAGGTTTACTCTGCAAAATTGTTCAAACCGTAAAATATACTTACCAAGCAGGAAAAAAGGTTCAATTTTAGCTTTGTACCTAATGTGATTCACCCGTCCTTCAGTGAAAGAAATTTGTTAATCAGTAACAAGTTTGATACAACATGACATTCCCGCGATGCATAAGGCAGAGCTACATGCACGCATCTAAAAGAAATGTTTAGAAATGTACTAAACATGCCATACGCAGCAGCGCCAGAAGAATTTCCATACAGAGCATTGGGCATGTCACTAAGTTGAGCGACAGACGTGATGACAGTTGCTCTACAATATACTTAGCACAGTCGGTCGCACCTATTTAACCCATGGCCAGGGGTACTCCTTTCAACAGTGTCCTTATTTATGTATTTGTTTGTTTATTATATTAGAAGTCCTGGCCCGTTCATGCAGCTCTCCTAGATAGACTAACTAATTAATGCCAAATGACATTTGGCGAAATTCTCTAGTACTCGTAGAAATAAGGTCGAGAATGGGAGAAAATTTTGTCTGTCAGTGACAAGTGCGTGCTTGAACTCGGGTTTTACGTGAGCTGTCAGATTAAAAATCAGTCTAACGGCCTGTGACAGCCCCCTGACCTACCAGCGGCATTAGCGTTTCTACTGTTTCTTAGTTTTCCTGTGGCCTGGCTGCGGGCAATGTTTGGCCGAGGCCGGGCCGTCGCGCGTGCAAATCAAATTATCACTGCGAACAGCCTGACGGGGCTCGGATGTTAATTGTTCGTTCAAATAATGATTATGGGGGTCCATATTTGCGGATTCGGAAAACGGCCGCGTGTTCGGGTTCTGCGTAATAGACAGGTGGCTAATTAGTTTAATGGCTCTTCGTAGTAAAACACAGTTCGATAGCAGTATTGATATTATAGTAATACGTAAAATGATTCAATTGTTTTTTTTTTTATCATTATTATTTCATCTTAATAAATTTATAACTTCCCTATAAGCAATCACAGAATATAATGTTGAATCAAGAAATATTGCCTAAAAGTTAAAACTGGGTCAGTTCACACCGGTTGGCAACGCGTCGCGGCGCAAAACTGCCTGAAGTGGCATCTTGTTGTATACCACAAAGTGCAGGCTGCTTTTGACATTGTAAATAAAGTTATTTATTGTTTCTTGAAAAGTGCGCGTCACATTGCATCGCATCGCTTTCCGGCGTAAATTGATCCTAAATATAATCCCTGTTTTTGTAGGTCACATGGTGTCAGCAACACCGGTCAGCACATTGCTCAATGTTACTATTTACTTTTCTAAACCCTGTAGTAACAAAACGCATTAAATAGTACCTAAATTTTATTTATTATCATTATCACGCCCGCGGAGTCCAAAATAAAGCTAAAAAATAAGGCATTTAAAATAATGTAGCCTTATTATATCCCAAACAAATAAGTATAATTGAATGGAATTGTCCACTTCCGCTTCCTGGCTGTAATATTACGAAGTGTAAACATTTGATGAAACGGTTTATTTTTACTTCAAACGTAATTCCGTTTGGACATTTTCCGAATGAAATTAGATCTCTCTAATTTGATTCACTCGAATTTCTTTCATGCTACGTTTACGTAAACTTGTTGACTGACGCCTGTTTGTGTGCAAACATTGCCTTATTTAGCAATCAGTGTTTATTCTGCCAACAGTGGGGTAGTGAAGCAGGGATGCCTACTTACACAGGCGATATTAAACACTTGCCTAAATAAACTTTAACATTTCCTTTTTGAGATTTATTTTTCCAGTGGACTGTTATTTATCAAATGGACATACTGTTTTCCCGCTTTTTTAACACACACATTTTAATGGTTCTATTTCTAGTAACCACGGGGCAGTACAGGAAAATAAGATGCTACTTACTACAGATGTAGCCAATTCTGCTATGCCGTAGCTAATTGTGCTACGGTGGAGTAGGTGTATCGTAGCAATTTAAGTTCTGATTTAAATCTAAAATTCAGTGCTAAAACAATGTACTCCACTTCCTGCCACGTGAAGTGAATGCCACATGAGTGGTTGATTTTAAAGGTTTTGAAATACTTCTAGTATTTAAAAAACAGACAGATACTTAAAAAAACTATCACTATTGTTTTAAAGAAATGTTAATTATTACAAAATCCCGTAGAAATCACTGTTACTATATTACAAATGTTGACTAATATTCTAAATGAATAATACAAAGCTATAGTTGTAAGACATTCTGGCCTTTCATTCATTCATTTCAATGCATAAGATCTTCAGAATTCTAAATTATGCTCTGCTTTCAGTAAACAAAACATGGTATAAAGGCAAACATAATCCAGCAAAGTAGGACACTAATTAGAGCCTGAGCTTACCTCATTACGAGCTAACTCTAACCCGTAAATGTAACTGTAAATGTAAACGTTTTGTAGCTACACATAATGAGCATCGTTTAGAATGTTTAATTTGAGTTAGACACAAAATGCCTGAAAAAAAATAAGATCATTGTCACGAAATTATTGATGAATAAGTAGTACCTTGATTACGACTGACAAACTTTGGCCCAAAAACGTCCTATTCATAA
>JARACY010005462.1:0-21724 GCA_029255725.1 Scrobipalpa atriplicella | reverse complement strand
CACGTCAACGGCAACGGCGACAGCACGGCGACGATCACGTGACAATATCTATGGGAATCGATGACATGCCGTGACGGCAAGTGGAAAAGCGTCCAATAACCCAATAAAAGAATTAAGGGTATGTTTAGTATTAGGTTAGACCGCACTAGAACGTAGCTGCAGCTGAGCGGCGCGGCGCGGCATGGCAGCGGCGCGGCAATGTCAATTCATAGATTTTGACAGTTTTTGCCGCGCCGTGTCGCTCCGCTGCAGTGCCGCTGCAGTACAAATTTGTCGCGAAGTGCTGCGCCGTGCCACGCCGTCTAATCTTTATGGGGGCAAATTTTTACACCAAAATATTATTGTTAATGGAGTAAATTTTTCTTTTTGTATTTTTTCTATTTCCAAGTACAATAATAATAGCAACTTGATTATTTTATTCGACATTCTGTTTGATAGGTAAATTACAGACCATGACATAAAATTAAGAGAAATATTTTTAGCTATACCATCTATCGGATAGATAACAAAACCAAACTATAGTAAGACAACAAAAAATTCTCTAAGCCACACCGAGTACGTATCCCAGAGTCCCTGTTTGCGTCTATCTCTGTCTTATCACGTATATTCGAGGAGATCGCTATCAGGTTTACGAGTTATTCGTCCCGGTTGTGATCCTTTTGTCTTCGCAGATATGAGGGAATTGTGTAACTTCAGATATACTTCATCACACAGACCTAGATTGCAGAAGATACCACAAGTCTCAAGCTTCACTGATAAGTCTCGCGGTCCTATTTTAATTGGGTGTCTGTCGAATGTTTCATACCCCATTAGTTTTTAAGAAATAATTTTGCCACATTAAAACGCTTTTTGTACAGTAAAATTATTTCTTAAAAATGACGTGTTTGGCTGTAATTGCTATAACTCCACCATTGCAGATATTATTTTGACAGATTTCGGAAAATAATACCAAATTGTACAACATTGAGTTGAAGAATAGCCTTAATATTATTAACTAACAAAATAGGAATATTTCCCCGTTAATGGTCAGTACAAAAACAATTAAACGCTTGGTGTCACACAGTTTGAACGCAGGATGCGTGGTCTATTTTATTGTAGGTCTGTGGTAACTCCAGATATACTTCATCAGGACTGAACTGTGGAAAGACCTGATTTGAAGACTCCGTTTTAGAACTCATGAAATATATGGCGTTGTGGTGAAGGATGTATGTTTTATTAACTTTGTCTAACTGTTACAGTGCTGAAAATTATAATTTATAGACTTTTGAAAGTTTCTAATTACTTTTATTAAAATAGTATAATTCACATCACAGTTAATTTTCCAAGTGTTAAAAATTATGACACGGTGTATGACCTTCTCATGAAACTAAACAACTTTCGTTCTTCTATCACTCATGGCCCAAAAAAAATATGTTATTTTTCATTATTTTTGCCGTTTTTTTTTAAAGAAAGTTAAACACTTTTTAATGTGGGTTTGAAATATCTTAGAAGAGCATATTTTTGGATTCCTATTTCTTATTATTATTTTTTATTTATAACATTTGCTTCTCAACCTACCATCCATGTTATTCAATCTTGCCTCTGTTTGTTAGTAGATATAATTATTAGTATGTCTTTCTTATTCTTAACCTGTCACCATGTTGTTCGACCTTGCCTCTGTTTGTCTGTGGACCCATAAACCGGGTTCCGTATCTGTCCGATAGAGGGCAATAAATACTTTTATCTGCGCGGTGAACTTTCTAGCATCGCGCTCCTGGTACAAACTTGGAAGCAGTAAAATGCATGTTTAAAGTGCTGCCCTGAAAACAATATGCCACAGAGTATAGATACCTATATACATACAGGGTGTAAAAAAGTACCTACTGCGTTCCTTTAAACCACATGTTCTAAATGATGTTACCAAACAACTTTCCCAGATTAGAAAAATTTTAGCTCGAAAAAAAAATCCTTTTCCATACAAAGATGCTCTCCAGGATCTGATCTGATCTGATCTCATTGCTATCGATTCGTTGAGGGCACGACTGAACTAAATCTTCAGTCCGATATCACTCGTCGATGAAATTTTTTATTAGGTATTTCTCTGACAATAATTTATCAATTTCTGTTCTGTATCTCACAACTCTCAAGTAATTATAGAATTATTGTACTTATTTAAGTACAAAAAGTGACGCCTTGTAATATTTCCATACGTGCCCCATTAAAAGGTCCGATACAGTCGTTTCCGGTCGTGTATCGTACTGTATCGTATCCGACGTGCGATACGATATCCGATACGATACGATCCTTCTAATTAGGCTTATCGTAGACCAATTATTTATAAGCTTATCGCCTTCCATTGTTTCACGAAGTTTAGCGAGCTATACGGCTGTGGTGGATGGCAAACCTAGGCCCGTATTTATAAACAGCTCTCAAGTGTGACAGCGAGTTTGAGTTCGTATCGTATCAGAAATGTCATTTCAGTACAAAATGACCTGTTAAATCCATACTTAATATTGATCTCAATCTTGAGATCGCTTTATAAATACGAGCCTTAGTTGTTTAATAAGTTGTTGTAATTTCAATATTAAAAGCGCATGAAGAAAACAAGGTTAGACTGCACTAGAACGTAGCTGCAGCGGAGCGGCGCGGCGCGGCACGGCGCTGCAATGCCACTTCATATATTTTGACTGTTTTAGCCGCGCCGTGTCGCGCCGCTGTAGTGCGGTACATTTTCATACAAAGAATACTTTAACGCGAAGTGCCGCGCTGTGCCGTGCCGCGCCGCTCCGTTGCGGCTACGTCCTAGTGCGGTCTAACCTTAGTATTAGATTGTAGTAATTGATTTGTCCCAAAATTTGATAATTTTCTGAGATGCCTTTTGGTAAAAGTTCACTGCTGAGACATGGCCCTTCTTCCCTGATTTACATTCACACTACTCTAGGCAGTCTATTTTTTTAAATATATCAGATATTTTTGTCGAATATTCTATTAATTGCAACATCCAACTTGAAAATACATAAATACAAATTCAAAACATTAAACATTTGCAAAAGATAAAATCAGTTTCATTCAATGTAACTTATAAAATGTGTTTATATTCAACTTTTAACTTTCCCGCTGCACCAATTAATGTCACTCTAAGCAAAAACGCAATAACCGACTTCTTGCGCATTTTTTTAAAAGTCGCCAGTTAACATGCGATCGCCGTGCGCGATTACAGACATATGACCGTGTGTGTTTCTGCCAAATTGTAATAAACCTAATTCTGCAGCCTTGAGCCTATCTTATATCTTAGGAACAAGTTTGAGAACCTAGACTTAGAAATAGTTTTGACGTGTTTGGTATACCTAGATCTCTTATCTCTTATTAATTTTTTAAGAATTAAAAACGCATTCTAATGAAATTATATCTAGAAAGTAAGTACTTAGTCATTCATGCCTATTTCTGCATTAATTAAACAAATTTAAATCGTTCATTTAGTAACCTTAAAACTAAATAATGGTGTTAATTCAGGACGCACTATTACTAATTCTAATTCTTAGTAGCGCTGTCACTTTCTTAAATTTGACATAAGAACAGGATAGCAAACAAACACGTGACTTTGACATTCTTAATTTGACGTACGGCGCTTTAAATAAGGAATGACCATAGAGCGTGCTCACTAATTTTAATTAATTTAAGCAGTCTTATGTCAGATGAGAAATGTCAAACTCACGTATTTGTTTGCTATCCTGTTCTTATGTCAAAGTTAAGAAAGTGACAGCGCTACTAAGAATTAGAATTAGTAACTGGACGGCGTGAATTGAGGCCAATATCCATAAAAGCAAAACGGCTAAACCTAAATTAGCAATATCAGTCAGCGCAAACTGAGTTCTAAAAAAACTTAACGTGCTGCACACGATTTCGAACCTCGCAAACCTTACAGACTTTAAACCATTTGCTGTTTACCATACAGAAATAGCTATAATTGGCGCAAAAGAAAGAAAGAAAGATACATTTAAAGTGGAAATATTAGGAGCCATCAATTGTCAGTTGGTGCGTTTTTCGCGATAATGGCCCATAAAAATGTTAATACACTAATGCCGCTGCACATTCCTTATGTGTGTAATTTGCCAGACTTCGAACGAAAAATTGCAGCGAAGTGTATGGTACAAAGCACAAGCGGACAGTATGATGTTTTTTCTTGGGCATAGAGCAAAATATTACCTTTGGTTTAATATTTTTACTTATTACAAGCAAATCTAACCGAAAAGAATGGTACCATCAATAGAACCATATATTTTTCTCTTCTATTTACTAAATTATTATAACGTTTTGAAGTTCTTTCATGGTTTTACGTCGTCATTATCAAAGTTATAGAAAACTAAATACCTTCTTGGTTAAATTTAATTATCAAATCATCGCTATATTAGCTGCATTGCAATTAACATAATATTGCAATAATTATTCTTGTAAAAGAAAACAAACCTTCCATGCTGGACTGGGAGTGATAGAAAAACATAGAATGTGCCAGCTGCATCTTCTCCCGGGCATGCTGTAAAAACCAGAGCTAAGGGATTTGAGGGTTTCAGTGTATTGCAATTTAGGCGAAGGGCTGACAACCCGTCACTATAGCAATATACATAATCATCTGTAATAACCCTCAAAACTTGTCAGACGTGGCGGAACGACCTTTGGGTCGTTTTCGCTCTGCCTACCCCATTGGGGATAAAGGCGTGATTTTATGTATGTATGTATGTAAAAGAAAACAGTGAGATACTGATTACGTGTAAATATTATCCAAGGAGAACTCTACCCTTTTAACTTGCACCATAGCATGTCCAGTGCCGAATGCAGTATTCTCGAAAATGGCCATTTGGGAAATGGGAGATGTAAATGAAGGCATTGGCCGGAGGGGGGAGGGGGCTGGTCGAAATTCATCCATTTAGGAAATTACTAGGTTTAGGTTTCTAGTTTTAAGTACCTTCTTCTAGATGGCGCCATCTACTACTTTGAAAAAGAAAGATTTGCAGTTTTGTTTGTAATGAATAAGTAAGAAACTCCTAGACTATACGGATTAAAAAAAAACATAATAAGAACTAAAAAAGTTGCATAAATTGCTCTTACCGCGCAAAATAAACTCAAGTTGTAATTTTGATTTAAATAAGTAAAATTCTTGATTTTAACAAAAACTTCACTTACCTACTTGTTCGTCGGAAAATAACAGTTGACGATTCTAAATAATAAAAAAAGTAAGTTACTTACATAAGCGCTTTTTAAGACTTTAGATCTGTTTACTTTTGAGTCAAGTCACGTAAAGAAGTGATAATAGGTGATAGAGAAAAAGTCGCATGATAGAGCGAACAGAATCCTAAAATAGGTAAATAGATACTTAACAACATAGCAATCATAGCATAGTAATAGTAGGTATATAGCGCCTCTGTCTCTCAAAACAAGCAACAAAACGCATTGAGGAATATTTTCGTCGGATTTGGCACAAGTAAAGAATTGCCCCATACGTTACTCTGACTATTTGCAGAATTGGCAACTGCCGTTCTGATGGGGCTACAGTTAAGCTTTGAATGGGTTTGGTTTATAAACGCATAAAAAAGTGAAGATATGACTCTTGAATGCAGGATACAAAGAATATTACTTATTTATGAGCCCATGGTAAAGTACGTACCTACCTTCGTACTTAGCAAAAATTATGGAGGTTAGAAAAAATCTTATAATGCATTTCAATGGTTAGCTATTTGTGGTTGCAAAATACGCGGCTTAACTAATATAAGTCCATACCTGTCACCTTCTATCATGAGAGAACAGAACGGGATGGTAATAATTTTAGTTGAGATTTAGTTAAGTCGGGATGGTTAAGAATCGGGCCCATCGTCATATTTTTTTCTTGAAAAGTGTCGCTAGATTTGCGGATAAAAACCCGGTATAAGGAAGGATCACTTTTTAAAGTAGCACATGTCATCTTATAAAGTGAGATGTTTTATAGTCGTACAAGGATCTTTTGGCGCTTGGGTGACATTGACAGGAGCTCTTTTTGGGCTCCGACACCCTCTAAAGAGGCTCTATAGAGGGTGTCGGAGCTGTTTTGAAACAGACGCAAACTGATGGATGTGAAAAACATGTAGCTTACTTCTCGACAAAGCTAAACGAAGCCCAAAAAAACTCCTGTCAATGTCACCCAAGCGCCAAAAGATCCATGTACGACTGTATTTACATTTTTTTTAGCATTATCGAAATGTGAATGTGACATAACAGAGCTTTTAAAAAATCTTAAAAAAAAAGAACTTTCACTACCCATGGGAAGCAGACTACTCTAACAAGCTTCATCACGTACAGTCGGCCGCAGATAAGAAAGTCGTTAGCAGATTGTCCCCGAGATATCACGATAACAGACGATCTAATATAGCATGCAGGGTTTATAACAGGTATTTTATTATATTAGGTAGGTAATCTCAAGTTTAAAAAAGTCAAGGATCAATACTTAAAAACAATACCTTTAAAAAAACAATAAGAAACCTATAAATGAATTCATTATTATTAGTTTATCATCAAATTTTAAAATTGTGAAACAAGTACAAGAGTTTTATAACAACAACATTAAGCTTATATTATCGAAGTGATTAACTTTTGCTTGGATTATCGTAAACAAACTAGTACCACGTGGGCGGGATAATCCAATTCGAAAATTGATATCCAAATCGGCCATTAAAATGTACGAGTAGTTAACAGTCAAAACACTCGATGACTGGACTATAATTAACCGCTTGGCTCAATAAAAACCTCGTAAAAGCTCATTTTAGAAGCTGGCGACGTTTATGGACCGATTAGGCGATTGATATCCGATTACGAATAGGTACAGTATGATGTTAGATTTATACAACGTGTAACAGAAAGGGTATATGCATCGAGAAATGTGTGAATCTACCCATGAAACTGAACAACTTTCCCTAAGGAACATAGGTCGAAAAACGAAAAAAAAATTTGACTTCCCATACTAAATACGCTATCATCAAAATAGGTGTAAACCAAAAACGAGATACATTAAAGTAAAACACTGTCGTACTCACTTTGGAAAAATTGGTCGCGTTGGCGACATGTTTCGGAGCATTTGGAGCTCCTTTATCAAGCCGAGTGCGGAAGCGTAGTTAGTCGGCTCGAGGAATTTTTCCAAAGTTAGTACGACCGTGTTTTACTTTAATGTCTCATTTAAGTTTAAATAGTCAAAAAAGAATGATGGGATGACTTAACAGAATTCAATTGAAAGCAAACAACCACACACCGGGAAGTCTGGAAGAAAAAAGTTGTCCAGCAGTGGGACCAGCGACCACACAGCCTAAATTGGGACAGTGTAGTTGTAGGCTAGTGTAGTAAGAAAAAAATTAGCATTAGTCCAACAATTTGATTTAATTTACTCGCGACTATTTTATTCATTTATTTCGTTACATTCAATTGAATTTTGTAACTTTATCAGCTACGAAATCTACCGCCTAATCTATCACTTAAATTGTGTAAAAATTTGATTACGACCCACGATTTAGTGTTGTAAGTTAAGTAGCTTTCAAACACAAATCCGTCGGTTTGTAAAAATACTTTAGTTAGAGGCTTCTAACTACATCTTCGACTCTGTCCCGGTCAGCTCAAGACCAAACCAAGTGCAAAACTATAAAGACACCCTGTACCGAAGGCCACACCAAACATGACACCTGTATCGATAAGCATATCACGGATCAGATAAGCATCCTCATAAGGTAAGGTGTGCGTTACCCATTAGATTAGGTATAAGTAGTGATTTTAATTCCCCGAGACCATATCTGCCCATATCTACAGGATGGTGCAGATATGGTCGGCGCCATAGGGCGTACGGTGTTAATGGAATAGGGTACAATACAGGGTCTTTATTTGAAATACATAATGAAGATTCCAGATTCGCGTTTTAAAATAAAAAAGAAAATGTACCTATTATTTTTATCTTTAATTTGGTACCTACGTGTGATTGCAGAAAAGAAGAAGTATTATAAGAACACTATTATCCTATAAAATGTATGTACCTACATATCTAATTTTCCCTTCTATAGGTTTAGTTGGTTTCAGATCGTTACGATCCTGATGGAAAATAAGAAAACTACACAAATAAAAAACATTAAGGGGATCCCCGGTTCCGCCAGCGCCCTCATCAGTAAAAAAAAATCATTACTCACTGAAAACGAAATGAATCGAAAATCCGGTAAACCAGATTAAAAAATAGGTACTGCAGTTTGTTTTAAGCACTATAAATTCGTGATTCAGTGTTTACAGCAGTTACAGATACCAAAAGTGCTAAAAGTGGCCGTTTTACGCAAATTTTCCTTCTGTTACTACCAGGAACTATGAATTGCAACTATATGATGTTCTAAATTATTTCTTTGCTTTTATTTCAATCTGGTTTACCGGATTTTCAATTAATTGCTTTTTCAGTGAGTAATGATTTTTTGACTGATGAGGGCGCCACCTGGCTCAGGGTAGCCCCTTAAATTCAGATTATGATACTTTGTAATATCGTAGAAACACGGACAAGACGAGAAACCTAATTATGATCACGCTGCGTATTTTTCTAAAAAATAATCAGAATAAAAACCATAAACTAAAGATCAAAAGATGGAAACAGAAACCCTTTAAGGAGGCAAGTACTCTAAATCGGGCTAAACACGGTCCGGCATTTGACTTTGTTAGTATAGTTAATAGTTGAATTTTCAATAAATCTATATATGGTTAGCTTCTCTAAAATATGGAGAACAACTAGATTCATAGATATAATCTAAAAATACTATGATTACACCAGGAAATCATCAGAAATATCATGAAAATCTGGCGTCTCAATGCCGAATTTGAACAACTGTGACATTTCTATGAGCTTAGAAACAGCAAATGTTATATCGAAATCACCGTATAATTATGAAGAACATCATAATCAACTCTGTTTTTCAATACTTTTTGTATACATTGAGATATATGCAAAAATATATGAAATCGGCTTGAAACAGCCCCATGCTAGAAAAGGACAGAGCGCGCATTCTGTCATTGGTTTGAAAGGGACAGTTGCCGCGAGCACATAGACCCTTAATAGCGTGACATGACAGCAGCATCAGATCAGTATCTTCCAGAAAACAATATTATCGATCGAACAGCATTGGAGGGAACGGAGGTAATGTTTGTAGCGAGTGTAGCACAATGGGATTACAAATGAGTGCAAGCGAGATAGGCGATCGGTAAAAAAAGCTCTGTTGTGACACTTGTGATTGTAACTGCCGGCGCGAGCGCAGGTACAGTCAGATACAAAACTGTTATGATAAAGTTGAATTAGTTTTTGATCAATTTTCTAGTGTATCGAATTGTATATCTGCAGAACGCTGAGAAAACTTCGTTACTGCGTTTCAGAACTTGTGTTTCTTTATCTACAAGCACTAAATTAAACAAACTAAACTCTATAAAACAACTAGCAACAACATTTCCCAGTCCATACAATACATCAGATCACAAAAACATACACACCATCACCCATCATATCACAAAAAGTGAGTAACCCGATCTCTGCCATCCAGTAAATTAAGGTTGACCAACCTTCCCCGGGAGGTAACAAATGTGTTAAACAGTTTAAAGGTATAAACACAAGGCCATTGTTGTGAGATTGTATCACAAGGGACGCGGATTAGGGTCGTCAACAAATGATTTTTGTTAAAAAAAAATTAAAAAAAAATTGGCAAAATATACCAGTCTTGTCTTTAAAAACATGAATAATTTCTGGTTTAAATGTTTTTTTTTTTTTATATAATAAAACATAAAAATCTAGAGACAAAAATGTAAAGGACAAACATAACTATAGCATAAATTGAGGTGCTGAGAGCAAGAGTGTAGTTTTTTCGCTAATTCTGTGTAAATAATAATGGTGTAAAGCATTTGTAAAGGTGACCTACAATATTAGCGAGATTTAAGGAATATTGATTGAGGTTACAGTATTCTTGCGTTTAGCACCTTAAATTAAGCAAAAAATATTTTTTTCCCTTTATTTTTTTTAATTTAGGCCTCACGGCCAACCACTGGCCCCGGAGCTCCAAACACAAAATCTTTGTTTTTTTTTTTGTGGCAGCCCTACCACGAGACAAGGGGGCAGGGGACAAAAGGCCGCGTATCGTGGTAGCGGGTGACAAATGGGGCGCGCGGGCCACCCGTGAGACAAACACTATGGGATAGTTTTTGACGGATCCCACAGATTGATCACTATTGAACTGTGATGGGATTGACCTGTTTACACGGTTTTTGTAGGGTAGTTGACACTGCGAACAATAAGCTTGCAAAAATATCTTGAGAGAGTTTAAAACTGACAGACAATGCAGACAGAAAGCTGGTTTGCCAGGTCTGACAACTTCTGAGCGTCCGTAAAGAAAGGATTGTTGCTGTAGTGACAGCGGTTACTTATACTTAGATTAAAATAAGTGGAGGTAAGTAAGTGTGGGTTCCACCTTACGTCGGTCTATAATAGAAATTATGTGTATGGTCAGAAGTTCCACGAGGAGGCACAGAGAAGGCAGCTTACGGTCGTCGAGAAGTCACTTTCGCAACAAGATGGACCTAATATTTAACATTCTGTGTCCCGTCGATGATGGGTGGTGTAGAGTAGACGTTTTAAGAACTTGCTTTATTGGACTCTGCCACGGTCCTGGAAGTCTCTTCAGGCCTGTATGGGCAAAAGCAAAAAATAACCGTCACTTTGGCTTTTGAGTAAGTCCGGGAGAAAACGGCTTATAGGTATACCTACCCTGACCACGAACTATAAAAAGTCTTGCAATAAATAATAATAAATAAATAAAAAAATTAAAAATAAAAATCTTTTATTTCGGGTACAAAGTCCCATAAAAATACAGTAGCAATAGTGGTACCATAGAGAAGGCTTATAGGAAATCCATATACAACGTGTAACAGAAAGGGTATATGCATCGAGAAATGTGTGAATCTACCCATGAAACTTTTCCTAAGGAACATAGGTCGAAAAACGAAAAAAAAAATTGTGATCTTTCATACAAAATGAATCAGCTGATAGCGTATTTAGTATGGGCAGACATTTTTTTTTTTTCGTATTTCGACCTATGTTCCTTAGGGAAAGTTGTTCAGTTTCATGGGTAGATTCACACATTTCTCGATGCATATACCCTTTCTGTTACACGTTGTATAAGTCCTTCCCTTTTTCTGTCTCTGTCTTTCCATCCAGGTCTATTTAGTGGGCGCTTTTCCACTAGACGGCACGTCAACGGCAACGGCGACGGCACGGCGACGATCACGTGACAATATCTATGGGAAACGATGACATACCGTGACGGTGCCGTGCCGTCAAGTGGAAAAGCGTGTCATATAATTTCATTGATTTTCATATATTATCTCACCTACGATATCGTCGACGGTACCGTGCCGTCGCCGTTGCCGTTGACGTGCCGTCTAGTGGAAAAGCGCCCATTGCATCAGCTAATAGCGTATTTAGTATGGGCAGTCAAATTTTTTTTTTCGCATTTCGACCTATGTTCCTTAGGGAAAGTTGTTCAGTTTCATGGGTAGATTCACACATTTTTCGATGCATATACCCTTTCTGTTACACGTTATAAGTCCTTCCCTTTTTCTGTCTCTGTCTTTCCATCCAGGTCTATTTAGTCAGTGGTCATGCTACAGCAACAATCAATGTTATACAGCCTCCAGTCGAACATAGAATCAACAATTCTCTTTACAATAACACTGGCCAGCCCACACGCCGATATCAGTATGATCTGGCCCTGGTAATAGTATCTGGGCAGATATGGCGACTGTGCCACCATTTTTCTTCTTAACAAAAGGTGTAATCGGATGTGAGTGTGACCTGTGCGATGGAGTAAGTCAAAAGATTTTATATTTGTAGCACGACCACTGACTAAAAAGATCTCAAGAAAGAAAGACGGAAGAAAAAAGAAGAGAAGGACTTATGGACTTCCATATACCCTTCTCCCTATAACAGGTATTTTAAGGCTCGTATTTATAAAGCGATCTCAAGACTGAGAGCAATATTAAGTATGGATTTGACAGATCGTTTTGTACTGAAATGACATTACGGATACGTACTCAAACTCACAGCCACTCTTGAGAGCTGATTATAAATACGGGCCTTAGTCACCGGTCAGGCTATACTTGTAGATGTAGTGTAGATCGTTTTCTTTTTAAATTAGCAACCATTGACTAAGTATTTCTCATAACCCGAAGATTCAGTTGTCGCCAGACAGACAAAACCTGAAATTAATGGTTTGAACTTTACTTGATCGATAAAGGCTGGAAAAATATTCTGAATTCCTGACCACCTCATTTAGAAACTACATCATCATGCAAAAAATGCAATAGTGATTTATTTAGTAAATCTCGCTATGAACTTAATTTTTTAGCTCTGCAAACAAAAACAGAGGCTGTTCCCGTTTCACACCGCAGATATAACACAGGCTATATTTTCCCGTAAATTCCTTATAACTTGTGCGTCAGCGCCCTCTACTGGTCGGACCAGAAAATTAGAACTTGAACATTCTTCTTCTTTGTGTCAATAGACCAAAAATATGTTAATAAATTCAATCGTTCAACCTTAAACATTAAAAATATTGTACCTAATGGTTTCATTATAATACTCTATGAACATTATAATTGTTAGTTCTGCCAACAGCTGTTCCCGTTTGACACCGCAGATATAACACAAGCTATGTTTTCCCGCTAATTCCTTATCACTTGTGCGTCAGCGCCCCCTATTGGCCGCGCTGTGATTCACGCTGCGGTCACGATCATTGCGATCAAGCTTTTGTTATTCAAATTCAAACTTGTACAGGTTTTCTGAACAATATTGCAAGTTTAATTTAGTATTTATAAGTTACATGTAATGCTGATTTACGCACGTCACGGCAAAAGAATGGAACTCACTACCTGCGTCCGTGTTTCCGAATGTATACAACCCCCAACACTTCAAAGTTAGAGTGAACAGGCATCTTTTGGGTGAGGTCGCTCCATCGTCGACTCCGTCTCAGTCGCTCCCGACCTAGACTGGAATCAAGAGCAAACCCATCTTTAAATAAAAAGAAAATGTGGTGTGAGTGAACCTAGACCTACCCAAGAAACTTGTCTTGATGAACATTTGGCCTCCCATACAAAATAACTCGAGTCGCTGAAACCATATACCCCATGCATATACGTACGTTCCTTCAAGAAAGTTGTTCAGTTTCATAGTTCATACCCTATATCATGGTATAAGGAAACCAGGTATTCTCTTCGGACAAAGAGTAGGATAATTCACGACGATGGACCAGTTGACGTCACAAACAATGTTAAAAAAATTACATTGTTTAAACGGTAAGGGAGTTTTTAATACGTAGTAAATAAATAAAACCTAACCTTCATCTAGCTTACTATTTATTTTTCGTCTTATTAATGTATTTAGTAATTAATTTTAACTCAATACAATATTGCTTCTTTTCAGAAGTATGTTATTTTATTATTTTCTTCTACCATGCCCTATATATGGTTCAGTATTGTATAGTATTTATTTATATAAATGATACACAAATACTTTTCTTAATCTACTTAAAACATCTTTAATCCTGCATCTTCAAATTCAAACTCGTTACTTCCAAAACTCTTCTCCCAGCGAAAATTCAAATTCAGGTTTTAACTTAGAATTAATTTAGTAAGACAATATAAATCACCACGTGATTGAATATCGACCGCAGATCGACAGATAGGCCCATGTGCAAGGCCCGGGAAGCATAAGGAAGCGTATTTTTGAAGCATTCGAATTCGAATTACAATAACATACCATGCTGGACTGGGAGCGATAGAAAAACATAGAATGTGCCAGCTGCATCTCCTCCCGGGCATGCTGTAAAAACCAGCTAAGGGATTCGAGGGTTTTAGTATATTGTAATTTAGGCGATGGGCTGACAACCTGTCACTACAGCAATATATAGATCTATCTTAAACAATCCTCAAAATTTGTCAGACGTGGCGTAATGGCCGTTGTTTGGGTCGTTAACGCTCTGCCTACCCCATTAGGGATAAAGGCGTGATTTATGTATGTATGTATAACATACAAAAGAGCTCCTGTTCTAAGTATCCTAACCTGTCAAGACCACTAGTAGGAATACTTGAAAAAAAAAAAACAATCTATCCCCAGTAGAGATAAGTATGAGTAAGTAGGTAGTAAGCTCTGTGTTAAGTCTCGCATCACTGTCGACAACAGACTACTCAAGATTCGAGTAATTTGGGACCACTCATTGCAAGATAGTCACGTCTGTCTCCCTAACTGGGTGGGAAGAGTGATAACGACCTGTTTAAAGAGCGTTTTCACCACGTGTAACAAGGATTGAAAAAGTTGTGATTTTGAAAATCAGCATGCGACTTTCGTGGTTCAAAGATACATCTCCAGGGTAGCGGGATAAAAGTCGATCGGGCCCAATTTTGCAAAAACTACACAACGCGATCCGCTGTGCAGATCCGTGATAGGGTTGTATGGTCAGCAACACAACATCATTGGTACAAAATGGATATTAAAAAAATAGTCATGGTTAATGAAATGGTTAAGGTAACTTGCTTTTTGAAAATTTGTGATTAAAACCTGTATGTACCTATTGAATATTTGACATAAAAATTTTTGGTCTTAGCATAAAGTTGATCTCATTTATCATTTTAAGAATAAAAAAAAAGAATGAGCTTATAAGGAGTTCGACAATCAATTCCGCCTTTTATTAACTAGGTACCTAAGTACCTACTGTTGAAAAGCAATTACACTATAGCTAAAAAAACATTAGCACCTCTTGAAGTCTATCAGCCAACGATCGCAACCTTAAAATTGAAATAGGCACTCGTCAAAAACAGCATTAACCGCCAACAGACACACCAACTTATTCTATTATTAAATTGAAGAACCAAATCTCGATCTCGCGATCAGATCGACGCATACGCACACACTAGTACCTACACAAAGAGCTTTTTTGGGGTTCCGTACATAAATGGTGCCAGTGGGACCCATCACTACGTCTCCGTTATCTGTCCGTCCGTCCATATGTCAGTTTTATGGGGGTTATAGATCATGAACCATAATAAAATAGACTATTGAAATTTTTACATACATATTTTGTGTTGGTATTTTATTTAGTTAATGCTATAACAATGAATAATGATATTGTATTAAAAATAAAGGGTTATTCTCTACTAAAACATGTCTTTCTAGCTTCCAAGCCCGACTCGCACTTGACCGGTTTTTTTTGCTGCCAGTACACACACGCGGTATCGCGCCATCTAATATTATTCTGGGAACGACCTTAATAAGTCAGTACAGAATGTTATCTATTCCATTTTATCGGTGTGTGATAAGGATCTCTATCCAATTAGTCGACTATGCAATATGGGCCGTCTGAGACGCGGTTATGACGGAGTTCTGACTCTTATAAAGTTGATTTTGACTCAGTTTTTGAGGGTAACCCCTTTATGGGCCGTGACGTTGATTTTCATGTGAAAATGTAGATATTAGTATGGTAATAAGGACGTTTTTTATTTGTATTGTTGTGGAGTTGTGGAGGCTTCACTGGTCTAGACTATAGAAACGTTTGAGTTATTTCATGTACATCAAAATAGTTGTCACCAATTTTGTATATTTTTTCCTAATCAAAGTTAAGAAATTGCAGGCTGAGTCATCTGAGTGTTAGGCACGAAGATGACTCTGTTTCGGATGCCCCGTTTTAATGTAGGTCCCTGTCAGTATCTATTAAAGTAGGCGTTGCAGTAACTATGTCAGAGGCCTATGAAACTCTGACACCAGAGTTCATCCAGTAGTTTGTTGTCCTTGGGTACTTACTGTTAATTCCATAAATAAATAAGTATGATGTTGATGTCAAGAGTTCTCTTTGATGGTGAACAGTCACCATACACAGTCACACGCAGGTAGGTAGGTAGGTACATCGTACAGGCAGCCTGTAGTAATTTGATCGCATGATTATCACGACGCCATCGCACCAACGCCCAAATGCACAGCGGTACAGCCAGCAAATATAATATCATTTATATTTAATTAAGTTGAAATATTTTAAGGGTGTATTCTACTCATACCCACCCACGGCACCCATATTGTATCATATAAGCCGACTAAGGGGTATCAAAATACAACGTGTAACATAAAGGGTATTATGCATCGTGAAATGTGTGAATCTACCCATGAAACTGAACAACTTTCCCTAAGGAACATAGGTCGAAATACGAAAAAAAGAAATTGACTTCCCATACTATTCTATCATACATCATTCATACTATTATATTCTTAAGTATATTCCTGTATTTTAATTCTAAGAAGGTACAATAAAGAGCTTACATACATACATACTAAATGCGCTATCAGCTAATGCACTTTGTATGGACGGTCAAATTTTTTTTTTCGTTTTTCGACCTATGTTCCTTAGGGAAAGTTGTTCAGTTTCATGGGTAGATTCACACATTTCTTGATGCATATACCCTTTCTGTTACACGTTGTATATCCAGCAAAAGCGCAGAAAGGAATCCTGTGAAGATTGCACCCTCGTATTGCACCCACATAGCCGACTGCCATCGGCGGCTGTTTTTCCTAGACTAGATGGTACGGTAATGGCACGAAAATGATATCGTCACGATACCGTGGCTCTGTTTTTCCACTAGGGCTGTAATATTGTCGACGCTTCTCTAGTCTCGGATCAGGCTTTACCGGGACGTAGTCGACGATGGAGTAAGCTCATCCAGAAAGGGCCTCAAAGCGCAAAGACAATAATGTTCATATTATGTTAAAGAGCAAAGACTAATATTGCTTATTTTGATGTCACACAATCATCAAAATTACTTTAACTGGAAAATGATGTTTTTGTGGCCACTACGTACCACCAATGTAATCAAGGGGGGTCGAGGGGGGTTCAGGGGGTGTATGGTGGTCTGATAACGTATCGCACGACTGCTTATCAAGATGCTGATAATAATCCGGTCCAATTTATTTAAGTTATTATTTTTAGAGGCTTTCTGAACCTCACGGCCTCATAAATGAGTATTTAGGGCACGTTGAACCGATGGGCATGATAATGGTAATGTTATTAAAAACAAGGTGAATATGAACCTTGATATGAACAGAACCTTCAAACATAAAAAAAAATCATCTAAATTAAGATAAATCCTCTTTTTAATTTTAAAATTATAAAAATTAAAATTGGATTTACTATTTAAAGCTGTATTCATTTTACGTTATTATTGTTACAAAAAATACCTGAAATCCTGAAAACATGTATATGTTTAACCTTAGAATAATATGTTTTGGTATTGTAAAATTTAAAAACATTTGAACTGACAAATCAAACTATGTCATAGAAGTATGACTTCAAAGAACTCATAGTGTAATCCAATTATCAAAGTTATATTTATTTGACGTTCTTTTCTATATTTCAAAAGTAGAGATAATTATACTAAAATAAAACACGCAACCATGTTAAAATACTCATAAAATCAAATTGCCTCTTAACTAAACTAGCGACAAATAACCTAATTTTCGAACTAGTACACATTACAAGCCACTTACAAATATGTTTCAAACTCAAACAGAAGCCGCCCAAGTTCGTCATATCGACTCCTGCGCACTTACCACGCTCAAACTCTTATATGAAAGCTTTCAGTGTGTTCCAAATATGTAGAGCATAGGCAAACGTGTAGGAGGGACCATATGACCATAACAGATAGTCCATTTTATTTTGAAATTATGAAACATTTTCAAAATAGCTTATTTACTAAATGTTCTTAGTAGCTCATCGCATCTTACTGTTCAAAAATATAAAAAAGTATAAATGAAATAAAAATCGTTTTGAAATGTTTTCCTAAAATCCTATAAAACGTTTTTTAAAATTAATCTGTAAAATGTTAATTTTGAGATCCGAATAAGAACTTGATAAAAGTTTCTTTAAAAAAGTTATTCTGAATATTGCACCAAGACAAGACCTACCTATATAAAAAGTTGTCTCCAATGTTACCAACCTCGAAAATACTCCTCTTATCACACCCAGCCTCCGCCCGCAGATAGAGCTCATGGCGCCATCTCCCATCTCAGAGATAACACCCTATATAAATCAGCCGCGAGTGCGATGATAACGTACACTCCGAGGCAAGATAAAGCGTATTAATCAACCAACCTAATGGACTCTTAATGCGGTGACGTCACGAAAGAAATAATATCACATTCCTGAGAATATGATAAGTTTTATCTGTAAGTTCTTTTGGTTGCCGAAAGCTTTGATACATTAAATTTGTGATTAATATTGAATTCTACGCGCCATGATCCTTAAAATCGATGTTCAATTCAAAATATGACGTGCGTGGTCATGGGAGCAATTCGGCAGCACACAAAATCGCTAAAACTAGACGATGGTCAGATGGTCAAACTAGGAGATGGTCACCTGACATTTTCTATCATGAGAGAACAGAAAGGGACGGCTATAATTAAGTTATAGTTGAGATTTGGTAAAGTTGTTCTCACCGAATCGATAGCAAAATTTTTTTCACAGTAAAAAGTAACACGTCACCTACTTTTTTGTGACATGTCAGTATCATTCGGTTTTTGGTTATTCAATGGTAGCAATTCGTAGTTGCAAAAAGCACGACTTAACTAATATAAGTCCATACCTGTCACTTTCTATCATGAGACAACAGAACAGGATGGCAATAATTTTAGGCTCGTATTTATAAATATAAAGCTATCTTAAGATTGAGAGCAATATTGAGTGCGGATTTGACAGGTGATTTTGTACTGGAACGACGGTTCTGATACGAACTCAAACTCGCTGTCACTCTTGAGAGCTGATTATAAATACGGGCCTTAGTGTAGATTTGGTTAAGTCGTGATGGTAAATCGGGCCCATTATGATCACCAATAAAATATAAAGTGTAGCCCGAATTGTATCTTACCTTTTATAATTGTTCTTAATAAATTAATAATACATCAAAAATAAAAAATAAACAATATAAAACAAATATTTCCTCATTTTGTGTTGATTTTATCCTCTACGAATTTGAGGTAAAATATTGCAATTTTAGCAAAGTCACGATGCAAATGCAGATTTCAGCCTCTCTGGAAAATAATAAATGATGTAGACTATTCGCAGAATCCTTTGTGTTTGTCATTTACTAACCATACTAAAGGAAAATCAGAAACAAATATGACAAAAAATATTTTCTAATGAATATTAATTTCCCTCGTAAAAGATCTTTGAATTCAACATGATTCTGGTACAACCACATTTGGAAGATCGCTAACAATAGTTAGTTTTTAGGGTAACCTAGCCATTGATTACAAGAATATTTTGTTGATAAACAAACACCGATAATTTCATGCTGGACTGGGAGTGATAGAAAAACATAGAATGTGCCAGCTGCATCTCCTCCCGGGCATGCTGTAAAAATCAGCTAAGGGATTCGAGGGTTTCAGTATTGTAATTTAGGCGATGGGCTGAGAACCTGTCACTATAGCAATATACAGATCTATCTGGAATAACACTCAAAACTTGTCAGACATAGCGGAACGACCTTATTTGATTAGATCGTTTATGCTCTGCCTACCCCATTAGGGATAAAGGCGTGAATATATGTATGTATTTAATAAACACCAATTACATTTCTTTTTACATTTTCTATCTCATTTTGGCAACATCTTACTTAAGCCCACGCAAGCCACAAACAACGCAACAAAAGCCGGATCGGCGATAAAAGATAGCCAAGTTCTCTAAAACTCTAAAAAATAATAGTTTAATGTAAATGAGCGAGTCTGCACCGCGATGTGGCGCTGATACACAATCGCCACTACAGATCTCCAACATGAACCTTGCGAGCAAAGAAAACTAGGTGAGAGGTGAATCAACTCGTTTGAGTCATTGAATAAGCTCGTATTTTTATGCTTTTCATGGTCCACCCTCTGGAGTCATTGAATGAACTCAATGTTTTAACAGATAGTGCAAGTACGTAAAAATAATAGTTTTATGTAAATGAGCGAGTCTGCTTAACAACGTGGCGCTAATACTCGTGCGCAATCGCCACAACAGGTCTCAAAATGTCCATTTCGATTTCCGCGAAAAATATTTGCCGAGAATCATAGTTTTGTAGTTATATTCCATCTCCAGTTTCTCAACACAGTTCGATCTCAGAGTCATCTCATGGGATCATTTTGATCTCAGAGTTGACTCCTTTTTTGATTCACTATTCCCAACCCTACGATCCACCTACCTGAGCCTTCCATCTGGCCGAATCTTCGACGAAATGACTCGGATCACTTACATGAGTCAACTCGTTTTTTGAGTCACTTGTCTCAACCCTTCAATCCACCTGCCTTGCCTACTATCAGCAGTCATAGCCTTGTAGCTATCTTCCATCAGGCCAAATGACTTGAATCACTCACATGATCGACCCGTTTTTTGAGTCACTTGTCTCATCCCTACGATCAAACTACCTACTATCAGCAATAGCCTTATTGCTATTTTCCATCAAGCCGAATCTTCGACGAAATGATTTGGATCACTCATATGAGTCAACTCGTTTCATTCGTTTCGTTTGAGTCACTTGTCTCATCCCTACAATCCACCTGCCTACTATCAGCAATCATAGCCTTGTAGCTATCTTCCATCAGGCCGAATCTTCGACCATTACAGCCGCAGACGCGCCAGAACACAGATTAAATAATAATTACCAACCAGCATTGACTGATAAATAATAATAATTATTGCCCATACAACGTGTAGCAAGAATGTTGAATACAATACTACATGAATATATTTAAATTACCCAAGTTTACATAAAATTATATTTGTTTTTGTAGAAAAATGTAGCAAATGGAAAAAAATGTGTGCCGAGCATACGTGAAGTGAAACTTCTTTGGCAATTTTGACATTTCGACTTCCGTCCCTACGCCGTGACGTATTTCCGTTACGCGATCTTGAAATTTTACTCTCAACGCCAAAAAAGTTTCACTTCAATAAAAAAGAATTTTACCTAGCGCTTAACTGATTTTCTTAACCTGAAGATCTAAGAAAATGAAAGTTAAAATGTGTCGCCACATTTGTTTTATTTTACAGATAAATTAAAAAAGAAAAAGTTATCAAAATCGTTTCTTATTTGGACTAGTATGGGGTAGTTTTGGAGTTAGACGATGTTTAGAAATAAATTGACCGTTCGCCAATATCGCTTGAAGTAAGCTTATAAATAAGCCGTTGACATTATTATACTCCGTAAGGCGTGCTCGATCTTTTTCCATCCCCTCTTTGCTACACCATGTAGACAAAGCTTGTACTATACAGTCTAGGCTAACTTATAATTAGTAAGAGGCTGTTATTAGTGCTTGTAATCTGTCGTCATATTTACAATGTTAAAATAACCGATGCTATCGTATTTTATGTAAATAGTTCGTAAAGTAGTACTTAGTTATTTTGATATTGATTATTAACTTATTTTCCATACATAATAAACGGTATTACACATCTTAGCATAGCTTCAGCTTAATATTTTAATTTTAGTAATTATTTTTTATCTTTTCAGGTAAGTTGAACATGAAAAAAATCAAATATATCTGCGCCAAAAGGTGAGACAGACAAACTCATTCAATAAAAAAAAATCAATTTAAGGCCCGTATTGATAATCAGCACTCAAGAGTGACAGCGAGTTTAATTTCGTATTAGAAATGTCTTTT
>JARACY010005461.1:0-21726 GCA_029255725.1 Scrobipalpa atriplicella | reverse complement strand
GGAACCTATTTGGCAAATATTGAACTGTTATCAACATACCATAAACGTAAGGTCAAATTAGATACATGTTGTTAAGAACCGAACAAGAAGGTAACAGTTGAATAAGTTATTAACACAGATGCGAAACGTTGCTAAGACAAATAGCTGGTGACAATACCGTATTAAATAAATATTAAATTTATACTGTAGTCAGGTTAAATTATATAAAATCTTCTTCATTTACATATTTAAATAAAACTGAACTAAGAAAATGGCTTCATACATTTAGCGCAGTTTGATGAATTTTACATCAAAAGAGTGATTTGAAAATTACACATAAAAAGATTAATTCCAAAAAATATGTATTTTGAGATTTCATTCTGACGTATGAAAAAAAGTTTGTATTTGTAAATTCAGTTAAATTACAGGTAAGTAATTAAGTATTAAATATTTAATATTTCATTTAGCACGTCATGCAGAATAACTTTCATTTGGTTTACGAAAGTGATGCAAAACTTTAGGAAAAGACGTCAATCAGAATTTTATATCTAAGATACAAGAGTAGGTATTATTTATTTTACGATAAATAGGATCATAGCCATGATAATAGATGACAGAATGTTATGAGAAGAGAGTTATGTAAATGTACTTAATTATATAATGATAAGATAAATCCAATGTCGCGCTAACTAACCCGTAAACATGTGATTTGCTAAAGTTATTTCGCGAACCGGGAATCGATCTGGTGACCTTTTGATACGGAAGTGAAGTGAAAACATACACAAAGTAGAAATATTTGATATTCAATATTTAGCTTTTATTATTTCAATCTCAATATTAGTAATTTACTACATACACGTAACTCAAACTCAAATAGAAGAATTAAGAAGTACCTAGCATTTTGCAGGTCACTGAACGTTTTCTAAAGGTTATAAACATTTGGCTAACTATTTAGCATTGTTAATTCTTTGCTAAAATGCAAGAGAAAATGTTTCTTAATTGTAAATGCTCAGTCATGTTCAAACTTTTACTAGAAAGGTGGCATTGAAAATGATAAGTTGCAAGTAAGCTTAACAATTTTCTAGAGTGACAGTAACATTGAAACGTGTTATTACATTAAAAAATAACTAAAACATCGAGAAGCTAATTCCTAAAAAATAAATTTCTTACAGCAGACCTGCAGAAGTTACTTCCAGCAGACCTAAAATCGTTGGCCGATGCAGCGTGTCATTATAGCGGCAGGGTACTTTCGTTCTCCATCGAGAATACCAATGGCGTCATATACATATACATAATGGATGCGAGAGTCCGTACACCTACGGTAGAGCCACTTTCACTTACGCGTTATGATATCCTTTTAAGAACTACGTAGGGAGTTGCTATGATACTTCGCAAGTCGAGATCCGGGAGGGGACATGAAAAATTATGGGCATTTTTAACAAAGGTTGTCGATTGTCCCATTTCTTTGACATTTAATAATGTATTTAGGCCGCTTAGTCACCTGAAAATCTTCTTCCATTCTGATGTTATTGTAAGCATTTTCCAAAGTAATTTCACGGTGTATTATTTACAGTTTGTACAATGAATTTTTTTTCTGTCAATCCAGACATAAACTAATAGCGGAAGTATTACAGTACAAGGTTTATTTTGAGAAGGATTCCTTCAGTACGATTTACAAAAAGCTGAAACGTCACCTAGTACCATCTGTAGCAAGACCAGTTTTTGTCCAATCTAATAAGGATTGACGAATCAATATAAATGAGTCATGATCGTGATGCAAAAAAAGCAAGAACTAATTCGTCACTCTCTGGGACGTGTAAGATCTCGCTATGAAAACTAATGGCCTTCCTAAAATCAATTTGTGTAGTAGATTTCCCTGTCTGCAGTGTCCTGAGGATATTCGATCGGAAACGCTAGAAGTTCTTCAAAAAGGTCAGCTCGCATAAAGGTCGCCCTAATTCAAATGTTGGTTTTTCCTGTCTGCAGTTTTGAAGATATTTTTATAGAGGTCTTCTTCAAAAAACCCGGAGCATATGCAGTTAAAATAATATGTATCGTGCACGTGAGTGGTCGCGTGTCCGCATGTGTGCGTGTGCGTGTGTGTGGTTGTGTAAACTGACATTCACCGTCTGGGAAACCAGTGCAACTGGTTCCTTCGCCGCTATTCTTTGCAGCAAGAGAGCTGAGAGCGGACACCCAAGGTCGCGGTCATTGTTGTCGCTTTTGATTCACATGTCTATTATTGCAGATTGAAAGCTATATATATTCCGAACTAATATTTTTATTAAATTAGCATATTTTACGAATAATTTGGTGGTAGAACAAAGAACGTATCTCGCTGAAATTGTGCGCAATAAAGTTCTTTACGATCGCTTTTACGAGGTCTATCGCCATTAATTTTTGTGTAAAATACTCTGAATTATGTGTTTTAGTACGCTTTAATTAGACTATTTTATTTAAGACGAAGATTAGACTCTAATCAATTTGTCAATTAATTTTATATAATTAAATTACCTACTTCAATTCATATAATTGAGTAATTAAGACCTAATCATATCGAATAATTCGAAATCAATAAAACACAACATATTGTACGACAGTTTTCAACAATACGCTGATATAAAACCGATTTTGGTCGTCAACAGCGGCAAACGACTACCTATTTTTCTTTTTGGTCGTTGTTACTGATGATTTATAAATAACACTAAACGAAATATAACTGTTCTGAGAACCATCAAGAAGTGAAGCATTACCATTTGGGCAAAATGAAAAAAACGATGCTTTTTTCAATGGCTTTATAATGAGACTTTTTAGAGATTTCGATAACCAGCTGAGATCAATTTGAGAACGTCTGAGTTTGCGGTTTCCGAAGGAAGTAGAGGCTTCAAATCTACCCAATTAAGGTCTCCATAATTAATTAAATATTACTTATTAAGCTATAAGGATAAAAATTTAGCATTTAAACTAGAGATACTTATACCTATTTGACATGAATTTATTGATAGAATGAAAACTGCAAGTTTTTATTATAGGTATAGGTAAGTACCTACCTACGTAAATTGGTAGAATTAACGTATTCATTTTGAATTGATACGTGTTAAACAGCAGAGAAATAGCGAAATAGCCGTAGCGGTGCTATAGTGCAACACATACATATCCGGCGAGCGCTTCCATCATGTCGACATTCGTTGCGTGCGACTGCGATTGAAGATCACGACATCGTCTACCCTGTATAATTATCAATTTTATACATATTTCAAAAACAAGTTGCCGTTATTTTGAAGCATTGAATTATATTTACCCACACCGAGAAGATGAAGAATACTTGGAAATCTAAACGACAGGTAAAAACACTCGTACTGTCCTGTTTTCTACCTTAGCGACAGCTTAAGCTTCAGTAAAATACATAAATTTAATAAATAAAATGAATAATATAGAACGTGTCAAATCAATATTATTAAATTTCCAATATGTATTCAACAAAATCTTGTATAACAATCTTGCATTGAAAACAGCTCTCATTTTTCATATCCGGCAATTTCACACACTTGTAACAGAAATCTTGGCTCCGAAAGACCCAATTTGGTGTGGTCACGGGTTGCGGCTGCAGATTGCTTGGCACGGCAGATTGCTTGGTACAGTCGTGACGTGCTTTATCTTTGGACAAGGAGGCCATTGTGTTGAGCATACTCAACTCAAACACCACTTTGATAATGACAATAATATTGTTGCGTAATTTTTCGATTTCCTTGACTTGACTCATAATGCCGGCAACGTGAAAAGAGAGCAAAGAAGTTGTAAAACACGTCATCTTGGTTTGCAAAATCTTTAAATTACTTTCATTCGGAAAGTAGAGATTATTTTTATTAATACTGAAATGATTTATGTGTGTTTTGAGATATTTTTGTTCACTATAAAATCAAATTTACAATCGTTTCAGGTTTACGTAAATTATGCTCTTTCTAAGCAAAAATATTTTTAAGTACAAAACTATCCTGGCCGCAAACTTCCTAAATAATTTCCAACTACAGAATAAAACTTTTTGTTCAAAAACGAATCTTTTTAAGCAGATTTTTTACTTTTTTATTCTTGAGTTGAAAATGCTGATCTCAAGCTGTCTTCATCACCGAGGTAAGTGGGCGTGAATCTGCCTCCGAGCGGGAAAGGTCATTACTTCCAGACTCATTTAATAATTCGCGTCTAATGACACCGGGTTATACCGCAATATCTATTAGTATAATTGTCCTCCTAACCGATTCGGTGATAGCGTTAGCGGCCAATCTCCCAGAGATCGGCCAACTGCGCAGGACTAGTCTTTAGCGCCCAAAAGTTTACGCAACACACAAGTGCACTCTTAATCTCTTATTCTGATGGGACATATTGACTGACACGACCAAAGAGAAATCAGGCGCAGGACTGACTATTTACATGCCCATCATCATCTTACATTTCAGACAATAAGGTGATCAGCTTGCAATGTCCTAATCAAACTAGAAATAACAACATAAAGTCATTGTCCTCCACCGGGAATCGAACCCGGAACCTCCAGGTCGTGAGCCCATGGCTCAGACCACTAGACCACGGAGGCATTCTATTAGTATAATAATTCACAGAATATAAATAATAAGGTTAGGAAAACCACGGCTGCAGTTTTATTATTATTTCCTTTAAGGTTGACTCACTGACGTCAGTAAAATATCCTCGATTTCTACCTGCGCATATAATGTCATTGCATTTGCGTTGGAACCGGTAACTCTCCGATCCACTTATTGATATTAAACGGTATTTTAATTTGTTTGTTAATTGCAATGTTTCCACTAAGAGCTGTTTGTTTGTCGTTAAATAACTGGTTGTGTTCAGTATTAATGGTATTGATTCTGATTTCATTTAATTGTAACTAAATCTGTAATTGTAATAAAAGAGGAGATATTTCTATAATGACGATGGAGCGCGTCCTCATAAGGAGGTGATCATAATCAGCTGGTACATAATTAAATAATTATTTTTGCTGATCATAAATTAGTTAATTAAGTACATGTAAGGACTGATACATTCATTAACTTATTTATCATTAAAGACTGATACATGTACTTAATTTACTAAATTATGATCAGCAAAAACTGTTTGATCTTTATTTAATGATTTCCCTATTTGCTTTAGCTTAAGGCAAATGTTCTGTAATTCTGCCATTATAAAGTGTAATGGAAAATGTTGCATAATTTGTTGTCATTATTACAGCAGACGTGATTTAACCTCACGACGACGTCTAATGGCTAACACACTTAACTGTTTAGACTGACTCAAGCCGGTAAATCTTGGTATGAATCATTTCCCACTTGGAGAAAAAAAAAGACTAATGAACTGCTGCGAATTGGATAGGTATACGTAAAAAAAAAGAATTGATTGATTGAATGATCTCATTTAAAGTATACCTATATTTTTTAAGTACAAACATTTCGTGTCTCTTCTTCTGAATAATATAGGTAACTAAATAAAGAATTAGACCTGTACTAGTGCAAAAGTTCATTGTACAAAAATTTAACTGTCCTAACGAAAGTTTTAGGACATTATTTGAAGTTGAACTAAGAGAAAGTACCTATAATCTCTCAATTTACCGCAGAACTATTTAAATCCGTTTATATATTTATATTATTGGTTAAATCCCATAAAAATGCTAAGCTGAAAATGTTTCATGTTGGTGTTATCAGGCCGGCATATCGAAATCCTTGACCGCTGGTAAAAGTTCTTCGTTCGGAAATTGGACTGTCAAAATCAAAGTTTTAGGACATAAAATATTTGAAGTTGAACCCATGGTTGAAGCACCGCTTCCACGCACTCTATCGCAGAATAGGTCCGTTTATATTGTGGGTCTGTATTTTTAAATCCCATAAACATGTCGGTGTTATCAGACCGGCATATCAAAATCCTTGACCGCCGGTTAGTGGCCACTACTCGTATTGTGTATAATTATTGTAATACTGCAACTACCTGCGACTTATCATGATGGCATTTCAAATAGCGCCACTGCGGTGTAAGTAAATAAGGTAAAACAAATCATGTGCCTATTGTATACTTATAGTAGGTACTAATAATTTATGATTTCATTGTAATAACTTACTTAGTGAAAAAAAAGAAAAGAAGTAATAAGTATAAATAGAGTTAGGTAGAGCACTGTGTGAATTAGAATATTCCCGATATATTTGTTAAAATAAAAACCTCGCTTATAATATTTAAATTGTGATAAAATAGACCAAGTATTTTTATTCTGATGTTTCGTTATTTAATAGCTAGAGAAATTTATGCAATAATGTCTGCATACCTGTAGTAGCCGTCTTGAAATCTCAAAAAATCTTCAATAATCAAAATTGCACTGAATTTACACTGCACTAAAACACGTCCACTTTGTCCGTTTGCACTCGACTGGTCAATAAAACTTTCGACGACAGGTGTGTTATAAGTTATATATAACTAGACGCACTTAGCTGTTATCACTAATTGTTGTGATAAGGGCGAAAATGCGAGAGAGTGAGCTGGTGGGGCTGTCGATACTTGTGCTGTGTGAGGCGACCGGTCGGCTCCACTGGTGCGTCGCGAGTGTGGAGGCGCGAGTCCCCGCCGCGGAGTAGGTGGACGACCACGACCAGCTGACGTCGAGTGACGTAGCCGGCAAGCCTCGCGCTACGTCACACGTCACTAATAAAATAACCGACAGTTCTCCCGCGCTTACGATTTCGGTGAAATGTCACTCTGTCACTTCCAGGATAATTATGCGTCATCATCTTGGACGGTCATCATGTTGCGTAATGTGCACGGTTGTTAATTTTTTAATAAGGTATGAAAATGTATTGATAGATATTATTAGCTGTACAACCTTGTGTCTGTCCGTCCGTGGGTATAATTTTCTCACAATTTTCCTGTCACTTGTTCGTTAAGTATGTCGCAAATCTGTGTCTCGTTACGTTTATCACAATGAAATACGATTATTCACGATCCTTTTTGATATAAAAATTACAGAAGAAAAATTGTAATGTGTAGGTAGGAATACCCATAGAAATACCTATTTTTCATCGTCTGTTCTTGGCGATGTGAATAATTCCCGAGTTTTTATACACCAATTAAATCCTTATGCCATTGTTCTTTACGTGTCAAAGATACTTCATTCATAAAGTTTTTTTACCCTACTATTAATTACCCGTTAGTTATTAAAAACCCGTGTGTAGTTAGTTGCTACTGCGCAGTCTACGTTACATAAAGACTAATAAAGTTACTAGGGATCAAAATGACATGATTTCCGACACCACCGCAGTCACGTATGCAATGAGCATGATCCGCGTGTTATCAAAAAATTATCACCTCTATGTATAGAAAATTCTGCCTATACATAAAGAGCTTTAAGTATGCTTTAGTATTTAGCAGTCGTATGCAAATTAATTATAGAATCAGCTGGATGTAATGACGATTTTCGTTCTATACGTCATAGCGACTGGACATGATTTTTATGGACTGCACGCACGCTATCACGCTATCTTACGCACATACTGAAAGTATGAATTCGTTTGATTAAGTATGAATGACAAGGCCAGAAAAGTGTGGAATGACGTCATAACGAAGGAGACACCCCTAATTTTAGCGCCCCCGAAACAAGTGTCATCAACACTCGAATCTATTTTTAGAACTACTTGAACTTTTTCTACGTCACGGACTAAAACTAAATACTACTTAAAAATCACTGTGTCTCCCCAATTAGAGGGTGTTTGTCATAGAAACCACGATTGACTTGGCCCATTGACAAGCGTAGTACAAGATTATGAAATCTAGTAAAGGAGGCAATCTGGTATATTATTTGTCTTATCAAAGAAAGCTACGTAATAACAGAAAATGTGTTGAACTGTTTATGCAGTCTTAAAAGACAGCAGGACATAATTGAAGTGATGTAAGAATACTTAATCGTAGTATTCAGACGTAAAGGTTTAATAATACTTTCTCACTGAACCTGAACAGACGATAAACAACTGAATGTCGATAAATAACTGAACGTCGGCGGTCAGCAATTAGCGCGCGAGGTCTAAACTTAGCGCGAATAATTTACGCGCGCAGAATTAGCCGTGCACTTCCCTGACGCTAAAAATAACCAGACTGATCGGCGATAATCAAACACTGCACTAACAGGTGCAAATAACGTGCTTCTAGTGAGAAAATATGGAGTTTTGTACAGAGATAGGAAGCGTCAATAGTTTAGTATAATCTCAACTTTAATGTGACAACATTGACAACTGGAAAGAATAAAGATTTAGAAGATTTATGGACGTTTCAAAATCAAGCGGTACGAGTAGTAACGTATCTCTACGGTTTTGAAGCTTTGTAGCACTGTCATTATGTTTGATTAATGATTCGAAATATACGTAGCCTGTAAATAAATTCTTTTCCAAGAAAGCTCTTTTGTTAGTTGAATTCAAATTAGGTCAGGTTCACAGGCAAAAATTTATTGAAGTGATTCCTTGCACGTAAGTACGCGTAAAAGTGAACCGTATTTATCGTGATCTCTTGTGCTCCATCTAATTGCGCGCGACCTCTTTAATAGGATCAAAACAGGGCCCTAAAACAGATAAAATTCCTATATAAGTATTTCAGAAGTTCGTCATCCGTATCGTAGCTCCTCAGGAATGCCATTAAAATGTCAATAGTCACTGTCAACGCAAGGTGTTCACGTGGAAGCACTCTTGTTTCAGGATTGGCTGCACTCCCTGACGCACAGAATACTCAACTCAATGGTATATGGCATGTTGACGAGCTATACTTAGCCCGCGCAATTTGCAAAGGGAAACACTGCAGATTGAATGGGAGCGGGAAGCTCTTGTGTCATAAGCATATAAGACGAAGGAGTATTCGAGATTTGTTGATATATCAGTATCAGATAAGTATTTGTTCCAGTTCGCGAGGGTGTTATGTTTTGGATTGGATGCATAGAGGTATTCGGCATTTCAAGTACTTTTATGGAGATTTTGAAATACCTAGTGAAATGATGTAGGTACAATAAAACATTTTTCTCTAATATTTTATAATTTCGTTCCCAAAATCGCCCCAAGTATACCATCACATCCATGGATTCAGAGGGCTAGGTCTATTTACGACCTGTGTAAAAATGCCTTCGCGTCTCGGCTAGGTAGAATTTAGAACACATATATTAACTCGTACGATATAACCTGTAACGTAGGTGTAGCGGCGACCTTTACCCACTGGGAGTAAATTCACTGAATTAGTAATTAATTTTCTTATCTAACATCTTATATTTTCTCCTGAAGGAAGTGAATGTGCTCATAAACCGAAACTTTTCTCACTTGCAAGCTTACATAAGTTTTCGCTGTTTTTTTTTTTTATATTTATATCATAGTAACCTACCATGCAATGTTTTAGGCTATGACTATGAGTGTTAAGGTTACTAAAACAAATGAACATTATATCGTGTCGTAAGTTACACGTGTCTTTCTCCTGAAGTTATTCAACGTCCGTTTGTTTAAAAAGTGGATTTCTTATCTGCATCTAGAGTCGCCGTGAACGAAACTTCGTTCCACTGCCGTTCCACAAAGTGTTGATTGATGACTTGCCCATTATTTTTGCCTTTTATTGTACTAAATGACGTCAAAAAAAATGAAAAATAAAACCTTTTTCACAGTATGTAGTTGTTGTGCTTAGTAATTATTTTAGTAGTTATTTTACAAATCAACTTATTCTAATTAAAAAATTACACGATTCAATTAATTTACAGATCACTTACTGGTGTACGTTTGAACTGTTTTGTTACTTATTATTTCATAAATATTATACCTATGGGTTTGTATTTGTGTAATAAAGTAAATTGTTTTGCTTATATTATAACTTTCTTGTTAAGCTCTCGCGATTATTATTTTTTATTTTGTATTTTATTTGTGTCAGTCGAAAAGTAGTTTCTAAATACAAAACAACGGAATGGAGGGTGTTAAACACGGAAGCAGTTTACAACTTACCGTTAGGAAATTGCAGGCAAGGAGCGGAGTTTCCGCGAAGAAAAGAAAGCATTTCTCGTGTCATTCAACCACCTGGCCCACTAACCTTCTTTCACTTTCATGGGGAAATTGAATAATAACCCACTATATATGTAGCTAAACACACTTTCAAGGGGTTTAAATGACAAAAGAGTTACAAGCGGAAGGTAAAATTGAAAATGGTCAAGTTACTTTTTGATGGAAAAGCGATTATGAGATTTTATTTCTTTTATTAACTTCTAAGCTATAAGAGGTATATGAGCGATGTACCTAACAAAAACATAGAGGGATTATTCTTCTTAGTCAACAAAACTAAATAATTTTCACAAAGAATAATACAAAAAAATACACCCTGTATTGTATTTTACAGGTACTAAGTGTTAGGAGGTGGAAATTTATGTGAAACGTAAATATATTTATGTTTACCCTGAGGGTTCGGCGAGAACTTAATAACTTATTCAGTGGTTTATGTCTGTTCAATTGAAATAAACTATTTGAAGGGCGAAAGGTTGGACAAGGGCCCATTAGAAAATTGTTTAAAAGAAAAATATTTGTTTTCTTTTAGAGTTGAGAATACTTTCATACCTCAACTTCAAACTGTCTAAATTTAAACTTTATCAAACTGTCTAAAACATCAAAATGATCCCACTTGATGTAAATAAGATAATCTGACGTCACTGCTATATTTAGATATCCAAATTCTGCTCAGAGTAACTTATACAAGAGTTCGATCATATCTTAAAATATTTGTGACCATATATCTACCGATTATTTGTATTTTCCTCATTTCCGTGTCATTATATGGTCATCAAGGTAATGTTACGTCAAGTCTATAAATTATATTGGATTCGAATTTCTAGTAAATGAATTTTCCTTCTATAGCATCACTTAATTAAAATTAGGTTTTATTATCATAAAAATATAATAATTACCTAGGCCTCGCGATACAACGCGGTAACGCTGCTTGCCTGCTAGGCACTATGCCACCTCGAGGAGACGCGCTCGATACCATATTTTATTTATAAGGTGTTTGTTAAGTTTTTATTTTATTGTTTTTGTATATTTAATTTGTATGTTTTTGTAAATAAAGTACCACATTACCTAAACATAGTTAAAAATATACTCCTATAGTAGAGGCAAAGTCATACATAAATAATGCGTAATTCCACTAAATAATTGTACGGTACTTACTTGTTCTAAGTTTAATGAAACTTAGGTTCTTTGCCAGTACGTGGTTATGAAAGTTTTGCTTACCTGAAAATAAAAAATAAACAATTTTAGAGCATGAATACAATGTAGATACATATACAGCTAGAATAAATAAGGAAATATACATATAAGAAAACCGTCGATGGCTTTTTTAAATCATTTCTACAACACTTCTTTATACTTTTACTTTGCTACATAGTATTTACATTAGTTTCTCAACGATGACACATAATAATCGTGATTAGTAAAACCTTTTAAAAATATCTATATTATACTGTTCCTTATAATCATGTTCTGAAGGTCGAAGCAATCGGCCGAGTTTTCCACCCTGGCCTCTGTGCCCCCTGGCTTGGCTACGTGTGACATGAGCTTTCAGACAATCGATTATATTAAACATGTATGCGTAAATGGGCTATTGAGGCTCGTTTCAAACGGGCCACGTAACATAACGACCCGTCTTATTGAATGATGGCTGACCTCCTTGCGGTTGTTTGCCTGAAGAAATACTTTTTTTTCTACATACTTTGTATATCAGATAAATACTCATAATTTTGAACAAGCTCAGAACTAAACTAGTTTCGGGTGCTAAGTCAAGTAAACGGTTCCGAAATACGAGTATGTGCGTGCGTCTTTGGATAGCACATCTCACTTCCATAAATTATAAAATGTTGGGCAGGATATCTCACTTCACCTGTCATTATTATAAACGCGAAGTTTACTCAACTTTTTGATCTTTGCCGAATTGCTCTCCACAGAGTTTGCTTGCGGGATTCTCCGGTCTCGAAGTCTTGTTAAAGCGTTCGGGTGTTCGTTTTGTACAAATAAACAGAACCTTCATCTAGAAATCTAAATAATGACGCATCGTCAAGATAAACATCTCGTATAATCTTTTGTGAGAGGAAAAGCATCGAAGCGCATTTTCCGCGCGGACGAGATGAATGTTAGACGGGTCGCCGTTAAAAAGGAGGGCCAGGTTGTTTAAAATTACTGATATACTAATGGACAATTTTCTTGAAGATTTATAAGAAATTTTTCCAATGTAAAATTCACACTTAAGTGCATGAATTTAAGGTCGAATTTCAAATGCGTGGACTGTGATATTTAAAGTCAAGTTATTTGGCTATGACTCCACCAAAGTTCATTCATCTGGCCGTTCGACCCGAAAACAAAAAAAACAGAAGAAGTGGACTTTGGATGTTTTGGACTTTTGGACTAGACAAATTTGCTGATCGACATATTTTATATGTTGACCTACATTACCAAATAATGGTCTGGTGGTTTAATTTAATGATTTCAATATAATTATAGGTAATTACATTAATCACGATGCTTAAAAATGCATGCAAACAGTAAATTATTTTACTTTAGTTTACTTAATTTATTTGCTAGTAATCAGTGTTCTCATGTCATATTATAACATGCAGCCTTGGCAATCACCTTGGAACGCGCAATATAAACTGTTTCAAACAATAAAACAATATTTAATGCGGAAGTAGGTATGTTAACTCCATTGAGACTTAATACGAATATTCTGCTTTATTTAAAATAAAATCTGTAGAATACTGTAAATTATCCTTGTCGAATAATAACGAGTGTTTCAAAAGGTTTACAACACAATATGACTGCCGCCGCCGGTTTCCCCGTTATTCATGCCTCGATTGATTTAAAAATAGATCTTGGGAATTTTGCACGTGAAACCCTTTCCCGCAACCGTAGATAGTACTCGTTCAATATCTTGCAAATATAATTGAAATCAGACGTAGTACTTGAACTACGCCAAAACTCGTAGTTTAAGGGCTGGAAATTGCTACGGTTCTGCTACGGCGTAGCGAGTGAAAGAATTCCTTCACTCAAGATGTGACTCAAAAAAATCGTAAGCTCTAAATAATGATTAAATATAACTAGCAAAAATATGCTGCGTTACGTCGTTTCATACATTTGTCAACATTCAAACAAAAACAAAAAATCTTGGAAGCCTGCCATGAGTTTTTCCCAAGTATTTCGAACTCGTTCATCTCAATCGTAACAATCAGAGTTTGTTTTGATTAAATTTTCTAGTTTGAATACCCCTTTGTTTTCTTTTTAATTTCCTGTTGCAGTGAGTTTCAGATATTTCAATATAAAGCGGCCGACAAAGACATTTCCGCGCGACCGAGCAAGCGTCTTGAAGCAGGTAAGAGGCAGCCAAGTTGAGGAAAGTCGGAACTCGGACAGCATTGGCAGAATCGGGGTCGTCTCGAGAGATACCGTCCCGAAGCCACTTGTTATGCGCACCGAAAGACGGTCAAGTGCAAGATGGACTTGAGATTCAAAGGTTTGGGCGTTGTTTATGGTTATGAACAATGGGCTATAGAAAGTTTGGTAAATAACTACATAATCTGATATGATTTTATTTTGAAAGCGGGAATGTTAAGATAATCTACGAATGCAAACAAAGAAGCTTCATAATTTACTTCGAATAACGAACAGAAATGATTTCGAATAAATCACAAGCAAAACGACTATTTACCTCTCACCTCCAAACCGCACGCAATAAAACTCTAGCCGAGGTAAAAATTAACAGCCGTGCGAGTGTGATGAATAGCTGTCGAGGCCAAGCAAGCGTTCGCGCTGAATCGCAGAGCTGCAGCACCTGTAAACCGAACTAAGCCGGCCACATTCATAAGGAATATTATTTTTTTATTTTAATGAGGATTGTTCTTGACTCTAGTCTAGAGCAGGGATAACAGATACGAGTCAACGATGGTGCGAGGTCACCCAGAAGATGTCTATTTGCCCTAACTTTAAAGAGTTGTGGGAAACACAGGTTTGTGTTCCGTTCCGTTCGAAATTTGCAATTCCGAATACCACACAAATCTTCTCATACACGGAATTATTCGGTACAGAATACTCCCTTCGAATTGGATTTTCAAACAGAATTATTCGGAATGTGGCCGGCCCTAATCACAGTCTTACAAAACATGCGGCCAATTTGGGAACATTGCAGAAGATCAGTTTCGCGGTCGGCCTGAAACTGTTATATGGTACGGTGTGGTGTGGTGCCGTGATGCGCGACCTAAATTATACCGAATTAACCCGTAGTTAAAGCAAACGTCATAAACACGGTTTATCTTACAACTTTGAAAACTGACCCAGATATAGGAGCACAGTTAGACGTTAATTCATACATTGTTTGTTTGCCTACTCTCGCAGCCTTCCTCAAATCTCAATTTCTGATACTGAATTCTTACTTATTAAAAAGAGTTAATATTGCAGAGCATGAATAGGAAAGAACGTGTAGAGTATTGGCAAAGTAAACACATCTCTTGAGCACACTTCAGTCACTTTTCGTCAGAGAGTAAACAAAAAGCTGATAAAACGCTGCCAACGAGTGTTGGTGTTTAGATAGTAGGAAAGTTTTTACGTCTTAAATCTATAGTTTGAGTTCAAGGAGTGCTTTCAGGTCCTACGTCAGTGCTGCAATAGTACTATTATACCGGGTGTAAGGGACAGCGTCCCGCAAACTGATAGGGGTTGCTCAGTCAACGATACTGAACAACTATCACCAGGATTTTTTTTCAGGAAATGAAAAAAAAAAATTTGCTTTTCCATACAAATTGTCTGATCAAGGAGGTCATTTTGTATGAAAAAGCAAATTTTTTTTTTCACTTCCTGAAAAAAAAACCTGGTGGTAGTTGTTCAGTTTGGTTGACTGAGCAACCCCTATCAGTTTGCGGGACGCTATCCCTTACACCCCGTATAGGGTGTAAGGGACAGCTTCCCCCAAACTAAAAAGGGCTGCTTAGACACCGAATCTGAACAACTTTCACGAAGAAATTCAGGAAATAAAACAAAAAAAATTGTGTTCTTCCTTTCTCAAAATATAAATTGCCTGGATCGAGGTTGTAAGGGGAAGTATTTTTTGTTTTCCTAAAAAGAAATTATTGACTGAGCAACCCCTATCAAATTGCAGGAGACTGTTTCTTACATGATATTATATTCTTTGCTGTAATGGTGTGCCTACATTAGACAACTAGGTCAGAGGAAGGTCTGACTGAACGAGCTGGCGGCATAATGAAATTCCGCCTTGACAAATGAGAACTGACTTTTCGTCTTTTCTCATTTACCTAACGACTGTACTAGAAAGGAAATCTATGACATAGATATTTTAATCAAAGGTGAGCGCTGACACTAAAAGGAATCGACTACATTTACATTTCAGGATCTGAAATTAAAGATGATGAAATGCGTACCTTGGCGTACTTACTAAAGCTGAAAATTATTTTTTGTTAATAAAACAATATTAATAACATATAATAATATCAATTAGGTAGATAAGTGTGATCTAAACAATGTGATCCTATAATGGTGGTATGTGGCATAGTAGTTCTGTAATAAAATTACTTGGCTACGATGTTACCATTCTCATACTACGGACTTTTTATCGATCTAATATACATTATTTTCACACATTACTTAGCAACTTTGCAACTATTGAAAGATGACTTAGCAATTTCACACAGGTTCAACCTGTCCTTTAGGCATAGCCCTAGCACAGGTACAGAATTACAATATATAGATTTCTAACTCTAATACGTAAGTGTAGAGTCTAATTTGCTAAAACAGCAGTGGCCACAGAATATTGTTATCGTCTCTGGACGTGTCAGACAGTCAGACGTGCTTTGGGTGATGATTTTGAATGTACGTTTTGTCTCTACGAGTGTTTGTTTACAGCAGGAAAAGTACGCATAACATAACGTAATACGCGATGCGTAAATATAAATGTTTATCTATCATATGAATAGGGTTAGTAATGTTCCTATCACGATGAACGCATGCGGGCGAAGTTATGCGCATACGCAAGTTGTACTAATATCCCTTACGGGGTAGGCAGAGTGTGAAACGCCTAGAAAAAGGCGTTTTCGCGACGTCTAATTTAATTAATTTTAAGGAAGTTTTTGATTGTAATGTGTATCGCTATAGTCACAGATTGTCAGACCATCGCCTAAAATACACTGTAACCCTCGAATCCCTTTTGCTAACTGACTTCTACAGCATGCCCGGCAGGAAGGGCAGCTGGGATAGGACATTTTGTTCTTCTATCGCTCCCAGTCCAGCATCATGGACGTTGGTAGTTAGATTTAAAAATGTCACTATAGAAACGTGGACGATAAAAAGTCAGGGTTATTGACGTGCGAGTTAATTTCAGACTTTCGCAATCACAATTAAAACTACAAACATTGCTAATACTTATATCATTGGGTTTTCCAGTTATCTGTCTATTTGTCTTAGGTTCGTCTGTAATAATCTGATAATACACAAAATTAATTCATAACAAACGACATGTAAACACATGGTCTTTTAATAGTTCGTCAGTAGGTACAAAACGATTTTTTTTGTAATCTTTGACAATCCAGAAAATGATACCCATAACGTAATTCCAAAGAGCGATTATGATACCAAAAATTATGCAATATGTTTCAATTCTATATATTTGTAGGTTTCAATGTATTAGTACGTAAAATATAGATGTCACCTATAAAATAAAACACAATACTCAAAATCAATATCCCAACACTGAAATATAATATACCTACTCGTACTACTAGCTATTGTCCGAAAACCGTTTAAATTATAAACGTTTACCTTTCCTTTAAACCACAACAAATAAAAACAAAGTTTCCCTAAGCCGACGACTCTACCGACTTAACATTTAGTGAACGTGTCACCTAGATTTCCGTACAGGCCTCGTTTCTCCAAACAACATCGTAAACTTTTATAGACGTGTGAAAAACGAGAACTAGCCCAAGCGGCGGAAGGGTTGTCGAACTTATTATTCTTCAGTATGTAAATGTGTAGGTAAATATCATTATTTTTATACAAAATACAAGAAAATAAACAGCCAGATTTTAAGCGGTCACCGCTACATATTTGTTACAAGTGGGACAGAAAAACACATTTCTAGTGTGACCTAAAGGTAGATTATTTCATAAATTCACTGGCTCCCACCACAATGCGGCAGAACTAAGTGAATTTTGTTTAAAACCCTACAAGCACTCAAAGGTACAAATTCGAAAAAGACCGGTCATTAAAATAATAGCTGTATATTAGTTTTCTGCTGAGAAAAAACACGCGGACGTAATTTAGTACCTACAAGTTTTTTTAAGTTATAAAAACAACTCTATTGTAATTTGGTAGCCCTTCAAAGTTCCGTTACTTCGCTATAAAGTTAAATGAACCTATACGTAATAAAGTTGTGCGCACTTTGAATCCTTTATTATAAACTGTATAAACAAATATTTACTGCATTGTTTCTTGTATAAAGTATTTTAATAAGTATCTAGTATTCAAAGATTGTAACCAAACGTGTTGAAATTTATGCTGTAATGTAAATAAATTCAACCTTAAAACTTGGTAAGTAAGGTCTACATGGACTACACTATCTTTAAAAAGCTTTTACCTGTAGTACCTATTGCAGTTCCTATAAAACAATTGGAAGAAATAAAATCACTTGCAGTTCTGTAAAGTAGAACACCTGCCTTCTTCGCCTGGCATTTAAATAAAGGAACTTGTACTTTATATTTTACATCTTTCGTAATTACCTTTTAAAGCTATTGAAAGCTAAATATGTTTAGTTAAAAGCGTGGCTAAGGTGCTTTCAATACCTAGTTTGTGTTTTTGTAGGGTTATATTAATATCTGCATAAAGAATACAATACAATATTGGCACGAATTTTCATCACATTAATCAGATGACAGCAATAAAGAGATATATTTGAAAACTAAAATTATAAACCGTAGCGACCTTCATTTGTTCCAGCAGCGGATTAGAAAGAAAACAAAAATTACAAATACCTTTCTATTGGTTAAGAAATCCGTCGCGCTCAGTTAACTTTAAAACTCTGCTCAATTGTGGGTTAGCAATACTGATTTATTAAAGCTGGGTAATCATTAGGGGTAGATTTCTCTGAAGGCCATTCAAATGGGGTAATTTCGCAATTTTCCATAGCATTGAAAGATGTACGAGTGGCCGGGTAAACAATAAATAATGGCGAACACAGACCCGAAACAAGAAAAATTGCTTATTCTTTTTCTTGAATGACAATTTGCATGTCTGAATAAGAGGCCGGTCAATGTCATTCTCAATGACGCATATTTTGTGTCCCACATAAATTAGCTAAAGCTTCAAGTTGAAAATACATTAAGTGAAAATAAGGGTTTAACTTTAGTTATTGTCCTAAAGCTTTTATTGCATGTTTGTAAATAATTAAGGTCTATTCAAATTCTACCTAACACGCATCGAACCACAACATGATACTAGTACGTTTTATAAACTTTCGACTTGTCATCATCAACACACATATTTAAAAACATATAAAAGCTTCACAGGCCTCAACTTATAATAAGTCTTTCATAAAGGGTTAAGACCTCTAGCTAGAGGCACTTGACCCCCCGAATCCGGGCCTGGCGAACAGGCCACGTCGTACCCTACGACCCCCCATGCCCTTCTACCCCCCGGCCTAAATGTTACTGGGGGCAATTAGCTACATGATGGATGTATCCACAGAGTGGAAGGTTCGGGAGCTACTTACTTTCATGTATTTTATTTATGAAATAAATACTTCAAAGTTACCGATATTATTTTCCAGCCTTATAATCAATTTATATTTTAACAGCACTTCCATGCTGGAGTGGGAGTGATAGAAAAACATAGAATGTGCCAGCTGCATCTCCTCCCGGGCATGCTGTAAAAACCAGCTAAGGGACTCTAGGGTTTCAGTATATTGTAATTTAGGCGACGGGCTGACAACCTGTCAATACAGCAATATACAGATCTATCTTAAACGACCCTCAAAACTTGTCAGACGTGGCGGGACGACCTTTGTTTGGGTCGTTGACGCTCTGCCTACCCCGTTAGGGATACAGGAGTGATAATATGTATGTATGTATGTTTTAACAGCACTATCTATCTATCTATCTATACCTAACGGTATTTTTCCTGTTTTGAGAAGTTAGAGAACGCAATAGTATTAACACGTAGTGTTTACGAGTACTTGCATCTGATATCTTTATTGTATTATTGACAGTGAGAAAGTGATAAAATGAACCCTAATCTGAGTAAATATTCAAAGAAGCGCTATCAGCGAGTCAATCAGGTAATTACTAGAAGGTAATGGAATCGCTTTCATTGAAGTTACCGTTTGAACGATGCTAAAGTACCGTTTCTAAAAAGTAATTTTCTGGCGAGAAGCCAACTAACTCATTGAATATTTAGATTGGCTTTTCCATCACATACACTGACTCCACTAGCCAGGTTATACGACATTAGATATCAATTAGTAATTTGATAAAGCAGGTTTATTTACGCAGTGGCTTGTTGTTCTACAAACATAATCATAATTAGCCTTATAATTAAGTTATACGTAATGTTTTCAACACCACGAATTTACTAAAGTTACATCAAAAGTAGTGTCCAATAAAAAAAAACAACTCATGAAGTAAATAAGAAATCCATGTTTTCACGATTAGACTCATACAAGACTCATATACCTATACATATCCACATCTATATATTTCACCAATTTAACGGGAAAAATAAACATACCTACTGCGCAATAAATTTATAGTATTAGCTAAGTAAGTACCTCAGTACAACAATACAAAGAGCCGAGATACTAGTTTTATTGCCCTGAATTGGATTAAACTACATTAGAAAGGAACTGTCACTTCTCTAAGAGCAACGCGTCTAGGATCAACTAGTGAGATGAATGAAGCCATTTTATCCTATCATTACTCGTGCGTTTTCAACTTGCGTCATGCTGTTGCTGAGTATTGCTGCATCGCCATTCAAATAGTGACATACATGCCAAATAAAAGCAGCGATGGATGTTTGAAATGTTGATGGTTCTGTAGTGAGTATAGGGTGTTTAGCTGATTCGATGCAACTGATGCTGAGGTCAACGGTCTTAGGTCAGGTCCGATGCATCTTAGCACAGATGGGATAATTATTAGTTACTAAGTTAATTCAAACTGTTAACAGTAAGTATTTAGTTTTAGTTTTTTGTCTGACAAAAAATATGATTGATTTCATTGTTGTTGAAGTGACTCAGTAAATAAAAGGTTTAAATGTAGGTAGTTATTTTAAGAACCATGAGCAGTCGTCAATGCTTTTAAACAGTTTATTTTTGTGATTGGCGTGTTTTTGAGTGCAATATAATGTTTTTCTAATTTAATTACAATATAAGATGTATAATGTAAACTACAATAGATCCTTTGGTGGTAAGCAAAAAGTAGGCTGCGCTACGGGCTAATACAGTGAGGCAAAACACACAAACTTTGGCCATAATAAACCAGTGGTTTAATATCTCACTCCAACCATATTACGGCTACGAGTCCCACGGGGAGCCATGAAACAAACACGGGACCGGAGAAACACGGAATTCCCATTTATTACTAGCTATTTGGTATAGTGACAAATCATAACTGCTTAACTACTTGATTTGGAGGTCGTAGGGTTTATTCCCGATGGTACACCACGAAATAAAAAAAATCATGAACACATACATGCTTATTTGAAAAGAAAAAAAAACAAGATAGCTTTATACAGGTCATTGAAGGCCATAGATGAAAGCTGTAGTTTTCCTTGGAAAAGTAATTTATAGCTACAGGACAGAAAAGGCGAAACAATAGCTCAACTAGGTAGTATTCTATTAACCAATAAAACATTGTAATTGTTACACAGCATTTTTATCTTTAACTGGCTTAAATGAAGACAGTCTTTTTATTGTGATTGATCATTTACCAGATAGTTCCGGAAGCATCTAGAAACATCAGTCACTAAAATAAATTGCAGACGTCGAACTGGCATTGCTAATAGCGGTTTATTTCCTAAGCAGCAAAAAGCAAATATTTGTGCTTCAAGATATTCGTTGACCTCAGAAAGAAGCGCGCAAGCAAAAAGTTTGCTAAGTTGAAGGGCAAGAGCAAATTTCGCAAGATTTGTGGTTCACCTTTCAAACTACTGACTGTGCAACCGAATCGCCTATCTAAACATAAAAACGCACACGCACATAGATAAGTTAGTAGAGCAATATTTGGTATAGTACTAACTATGATATATTCTGTGGTGTGGTGCGGCACTTGAAAATATAGTTGTCCAATTGTCCATTCATAATTTATAGCTACTGAGAAATAATAATTCGATTATACACACTTTATTGGCGCATAAAACATAATTATTGTTACTAAGCAATTATAATATGTACAAATAGGTAGGAGTTAGTCTTTATCACTGATTTTCTACTTGGCTGACACAATCGTTAGGTAAATATTTAGGCCGCCTACGTGTCACAAGGAGTGCAGGTTTTGTTTCATAAAGGACTTGAATTTTTCTTCCTGCTTTGCAGACCTTGCAATAGAAATAGAGGTGACCTGCACGGAGCAATGCAAATGACTCTATCGGTCTGAAGAGCATTGTCTTGCTAATATTTCTCGTTGCATAGGCTGCTTCTGGCCACCCATCACTTAAACAGAATTGT
>JARACY010005460.1:0-21742 GCA_029255725.1 Scrobipalpa atriplicella | reverse complement strand
ACGAAAACAATATTTCTTTCTTTGACGCTCCACCTACCCCGTAAGGGATATATGGGCGTGATTTTATGTTTATTAAGAGCCCATTCATAAAGAGAAATTATTCCTACGTATGTTGTATGTTATGTATTTTGTTACAGGAACAAAAACCCATTGGTGCGTTTCGATATGGTTGCACCAGCCCTGCCTTACATCTCCGAACTGTTGGAATTTGAAGACCAGGATGTGCTGGGTATTTTTTTTTAATAATTTTTAGGGTTCCGTACCTCAAAAGGAAAAAAGGAACCCTTATAGGATCACTCGTGACTCGGTTGTCCGTCTGTCTGTCTGTCTGTCTGTCTGTCTGTCCGTCTGTCAAGACCCTTTTTCTCAGGAATTCGTGAATGTATCAAGTTGGAATTTACATTGAATACTCAAGTCTAGGATCCCTTGAAGCTGTAAAAGAATCATACTTCTAAGTCCTCGCAATCAAAAGATACGAACGTTTGTTTGATTAATTGCAAGGTATCCGAATACTAAAAGTATACTTTTTTGTGATCTAACAAAAAAAATATATGTTTCGGATTTTTTTCTTCGATTGTGCTAGGAGACGTTGCTTCTTGCCAAATTTCAAGATCCTAGGTCACCGGGAAGTACCTATATTATACAACGTGTAACAGAAAGGGTATATGCATCGAGAAATGTGTGAATCTACCCATGAAACTAAACAACTTTCCCTAAGAAACATAGGTCGAAATACGAAAAAAAAAATTGACTTTCCATACTAAATACGCTATCAGCTGATGCATTTGCATGTTGAGTGTGTTCAACTACTTAAAATTGTTAGTTTAATCTTAAAGTTCTAAAGAAGCTTATACAAAAGCTTATATTTTTTTTCTTACATGCTGGACTGGGAGCGATAGAAAAACATAGAATGTGCCAGCTGCAACTCCTCCCGGGCATGCTGTAAAAACCAGCTAAGGGATTCGAGGGTTTTAATATATTGTAATCTAGGCGATGGGCTGACAACCTGTCACTACAGCAATATACAGATCTATCTTAAACAACCCTCAAAACTTGTCAGACGTGGCGTAATGACCTTTGTTTGGGTCGTTAACGCTCTGCCTACCCCATTAGGGATAAAGGCGTGATTTATGTATGTATGTATATTTGTTTTGTAGCGGACGCCTGCTGGGCCCTGTCCTACCTGACGGACGGCCCCAACGACCGCATAGAAGGCGTGCAACAGACACACATGCTGCTTCTACGTCTAGTTAGATTATTGGAGCACAGAGCCACCGCCGTGAAGACCCCGGCCTTGAGGGCTGTTGGGAACATGCTTACTGGATCTGACGAACAAGTAAGCTACATAATTATTTGCGACCCTTAATAAACGTCAACTTATCTGAGTAAACGCTGACTTTGTCCATAAATAAACACTTTGCTAATTTCGACGTCCACTTTTCTAAGTAAACGCTATCTTCGACTAATTAAACGCTTTGCCTCTAAGTAAACGCTCACTTTGTCTTAGTAAACCCTGACTTCGGCCCCAAAATAAACTTCCATTCCACTTATCAAAGTAAATGTTAACTTCATTTAAGTAAACGCAGAATTTGTCTTAGTAAACGCTGACTTCGTTTAAGTAAACGCGAGTTTGGCTCTTAAGTAATCGCTGACTTCGTTTAAGTTTACGCGACTTACTCGCCTCGAAGTAAACGCTAACTTCGCTTAAGTAAAGGCGACTTCGCCTGGAAGTAAACGCTAACTTCGCTTAAGTAAACGCGACTTCGGCTCTAAGTAAACGCTGACTATCTTCATAAACGCTGTCTTGGTCTCTAAGTGAATGCTTAGTTCGTCTTTGTTAACACTGATTTCAACCCTAAATAAACGTCGATATATCTACGTCGCCTATAACAACTAAGTAAACTCTGACATCTACTTCATATTGTTAATTTTACGTTTATTATGATATACTATTGTTCATCTAGACCGACCGTTGCATCGACGCAGGCTGCGTAGACAAGCTATCCGCCCTACTGCGATCTGGGACTCCGTCATTAATCAAAGAAGCCGCTTGGGCAGCCTCAAACATTCTAGCAGGAACTCCAGACCAAATTGACCGTGCACTCCGACCACCGGAGAGAATGTTGGTGCCGCTAGTCCAGGCCTTATCGGCTTCTGATCCTAAGTGAGTTTTGGTTTTTACATCTAAGTAAACGCAAACTTCGCATCTAAATAAACGGGATGTATTTTAGTTAACTTTAAATTAAATGGAAGCAGCTTTAATAATAATGGCTTGCACTATAGAAAAATTAAACAACTATAATTTAATATTTTCACCTTAACAATAATGTTTTGCACTACAAATTAATGTTTTCCACTTTAAAAATAATAAATGCACTTTAACTGTGACAGTGACAGGTGCGTTTTTTTTTTATGATGGCACTGGGTGGCACCTGTGTGTGGCACTAGTCCGCAGCAGTTATTTGACGTTTGTACGTTGGTGTGAATAGGCCTTAAAACTGCGTTCTGTTTTGTTTTCAGTCAAATTTGTTACAGAATAAAGTGAAACGGAATGTAATTAAATTCAAGTCGCGCCTATCTCGAATAGGTTATTTTCACGGATTTGACAGTTGGAGAGCACAAATCTACACAAAGTTTTAAGTGATTTATCATTGATTTGATATGTTATTATTTTTAAAGCTGAGTATATTTACAGTGGCGGCCATTAATTTTATAGTGCGTTGCATTAATTTTAAAGCTAAGTATTTTTAAAGTGGAAGGCTTCACTTTTAAAGTGCGTTCTATTTCTATTAATTTTGAGGTGGTTAAAGTGAAATCCATTATTTTTATAGTGGGAAAAAATATTCCCCTAAATAAATGCTGGGAAAATAATGTAATAATAAATAATTTATTCTTCAAATATATTTGACATTAGATTGCTTATTTAACGTAAAATAAGGAACATGCTCTATGCTCGGTTCTTATTTAAAGCAGCTTATGTCAAATTAGGAACGTCAAACACATGTGTTTATTTGCTATCCTGTTCTTATGTCAAAGTAAAGAAAGTGACAGCGCTATCTTAAAATTAGTTAAGAATGTGGCGGCCAGAATCGAGGGCATGGTCCGGCATTTCACTTTGTTATGATAGTTAATAGTTGAATTTTCAATAAATCTATATATGGTTAGCTTCTCTAAAATATGGAGAACAACTAGATTCATAGATATAACCTAAAAATACTATGATTACACCAGGAAGTCATCAGAAATATCATGAAAAACTGGCGTCTCAATGCCGAATTTCAACAACTGTGACATTTCTATGAGCTTAGAAGCAGCAAATGTTATATCGAATTCATCGTATAATTATGAAGAACATCATAATCAACTCCGTTTTTCAATATTTTTTGTGTACATTGAGATATATGCAAAAATATATGAAATCGACTTGAAACAGCCCCATGCTAGAAAAGGACAGAGCGCGCATTCTGTCATTGGTTTGAAAGGGACAGTTGCCGCGAGCACATAGACCCTTAAGCCAAAAATCTCAAAGAGTATTTTTGATTTCAATTTGTGTGTAAAATCGAATGGTTTAGGACCTAAAAAACCTAAACTTTAGGTTAGATCGTGCGCCGATTTGTCACCATTGCCAGGCTCCACACAAAAAGTATACATCACCTTTTCATTTAGAATATTAATAGAAACATACCTGGCAACACCCCGGCGTCCAGAACGGAGTCCCTGGCCGCAGCCCCATCGCCCGCTATGTTACCGAGACACCAAGCACTTTGTTCGCCGACGTTTCCTCCGACAGCCACTAGAGACACCAGGCGAGGTATGGCTCCACCCTATTCAAAACAATATAATAGTTTAGCCCGTCTACAGGGCAACTCCGTCTAACGACTATAACTTCAGCATTTAAGGCTCCTTACCACTTTTATTGACGTTGCGTAAAATGATTTCTAGCCAAAGTACTGCGTTTACGCTTGCCGACAAAAATATTATATTGATCTTGGAGATATTTCTCGTCCGATGAAGTATTGAAAACACAATTAAAAACAGTTTTAACATATTAAAAAAATCATAAATTCAGGTCTTAAAAAAACTTAAAACGGTTTTTAATGAAAAAGGCAACCGAGCTACTACGTCATTTTTTTCTTAAAACATAAAGCATACTAACCTTGATCCATTGTAGTAATATTTTTTCATTTTGATGTAATTTTCATTCATAATTTAACTAATTTGTCATTTTGTCGCTTACGTTTTTAATTCCGAGGGATTTCAAATCTACTCTCCTTGTTCAGCACGTTGTTGTGCCACGTTTGTGTGAGTGAGAGACAAATACCTATTTCGGCCCGCCGCGAAATATGGTAAGGCCTCTTAAATAAGAGCTCGGATTACTTTGTGGTCGATAAAACCAGAATTGTGGTGTTAGTTCAAATCACATGGCGCTAGTAGCATTATGAGGCTAGAAAAAAGAAAATAGCCATTTTTTTGTGACAATGTGCCGGTGTTACCCTGTATAATGACGTGTACAGTAGTGCATTCACGCGTGCACGGTTAGGGGAAGATGAGGAGAATTGTCTATGGTTACCGCGCCATTCTCGACCTTATTACCAAGAGAAAATTTCGCCAAATGTCATTTTGACAGTGATTTTCTCCTAACGGTTTCCCCTAGGTGTACGCGTGAACGCACTCCCGGACTTCCCCACATTGACCTTACTCTAAAGAGACATGTCGAAACATAAAAGAAAAAAAAAATACAAAAAATACAAAATAGTTTATTTGTTTTAGAAAAGTTTATACATAGATTTACAGTGGCCGGAGCCTCCTTTTAAGTTTAATAAAACCTGTGCTAGGAGGCACCGCTCTTCCAAGATATAATAAAACGTATAGAAACTAAAACTAGAAATTACAAATTTTGCTAACATTTTGTGTACGTATGTGTTGTGTTTGTGTATAAATGTTGTGTTGTGCGTGTATGTGTTGTGAGTGTGCATGCGGCGTGTGTTTGTGTTGTGCATGTATGTGTTGTGCCTGTATGTGTTGTGTGTAAGATAGTTAGCCCTATGTTAATATTATATCCCCGGTATATGTATCTATTTCTTTTTTAACTATTCCTGTATATTTAGTAATTTTTAAAAGAAGCTATTTACTTACGTCAACAACGGCCATGGTATGTTCGTGTGTGCCGGACGCGATGTTGGTGAGCGCCCATGCCGCTTCGAACTGCAGGTCGGGACTATAACAAACGAGACTTATTAGCTACTAGCGGACCCGGCAGACAGACAGACAGACAGACGGACAACCGAGTCACGAGTGATCCTATAAGGGTTCCTTTTTTCCTTTTGAGGTACGGAACCCTAAAAATTATTAAAAAAAAATACCCAGCACATCCTGGTCTTCAAATTCCAACAGTTCGGAGATGTAAGGCAGGGCTGGTGCAACCATATCGAAACGCACCAATGGGTTTTTGTTCCTGTAACAAAATACATAACATACAACATACGTAGGAATAATTTCTCTTTATGAATGGGCTCTTAATAAACATAAAATCACGCCCATATATCCCTTACGGGGTAGGTGGAGCGTCAAAGAAAGAAATATTGTTTTCGGAAGATATAGGGGTATTTTCCGCCTCGTAGGAGGAGTGTGCAGTTAAAATGTTAAATAGGAGGCCTTTGCCCAGCAGTGGGACGATTTATAGGATACAAAAAAAAAGACAACTTCTTAAGTAGCTTCTTAACAACTTTAACTGCAATACAATAAAAACACTCAGTTTCCTCTTTAATATCCAGGAAAAAACGGCTGGTAAATTCTATGTTATTATCGCGCTCTGCTCAGTAAAATGAAATAACGAGTCCAAACGGCGGTTCTGATAGGGCTGGTGAAGTAACACTTAGGGGGTAGCTAGAGCGTCAAAGGCATTATGTTACTGACCTGCACAAGTTGCTGTAAGTCCATACAGCGGTTCTGAGTTGCGTATGAGCGTTAGACGAGCCTATACTAGCTCCAGTCGGTGGGTTCAGTAGAGGCAATAGTGCTGGGAAAATAATGTAATAATAAATAATTTATTCTTCAAATATATTTGACATTAGATTGCTTATTTAACGTAAAATAAGGAACATGCTCTATGCTCGGTTCTTATTTAAAGCAGCTTATGTCAAATTAGGAACGTCAAACACATGTGTTTATTTGCTATCCTGTTCTTATGTCAAAGTAAAGAAAGTGACAGCGCTATCTTAAAATTAGTTAAGAATGTGGCGGCCAGAATCGAGGGCATGGTCCGGCATTTCACTTTGTTATGATAGTTAATAGTTGAATTTTCAATAAATCTATATATGGTTAGCTTCTCTAAAATATGGAGAACAACTAGATTCATAGATATAACCTAAAAATACTATGATTACACCAGGAAGTCATCAGAAATATCATGAAAAACTGGCGTCTCAATGCCGAATTTCAACAACTGTGACATTTCTATGAGCTTAGAAGCAGCAAATGTTATATCGAATTCATCGTATAATTATGAAGAACATCATAATCAACTCCGTTTTTCAATATTTTTTGTGTACATTGAGATATATGCAAAAATATATGAAATCGACTTGAAACAGCCCCATGCTAGAAAAGGACAGAGCGCGCATTCTGTCATTGGTTTGAAAGGGACAGTTGCCGCGAGCACATAGACCCTTAAGCCAAAAATCTCAAAGAGTATTTTTGATTTCAATTTGTGTGTAAAATCGAATGGTTTAGGACCTAAAAAACCTAAACTTTAGGTTAGATCGTGCGCCGATTTGTCACCATTGCCAGGCTCCACACAAAAAGTATACATCACCTTTTCATTTAGAATATTAATAGAAACATACCTGGCAACACCCCGGCGTCCAGAACGGAGTCCCTGGCCGCAGCCCCATCGCCCGCTATGTTACCGAGACACCAAGCACTTTGTTCGCCGACGTTTCCTCCGACAGCCACTAGAGACACCAGGCGAGGTATGGCTCCACCCTATTCAAAACAATATAATAGTTTAGCCCGTCTACAGGGCAACTCCGTCTAACGACTATAACTTCAGCATTTAAGGCTCCTTACCACTTTTATTGACGTTGCGTAAAATGATTTCTAGCCAAAGTACTGCGTTTACGCTTGCCGACAAAAATATTATATTGATCTTGGAGATATTTCTCGTCCGATGAAGTATTGAAAACACAATTAAAACAGTTTTAACATATTAAAAAAATCATAAATTCAGGTCTTAAAAAAACTTAAAACGGTTTTTAATGAAAAAGGCAACCGAGCTACTACGTCATTTTTTTCTTAAAACATAAAGCATACTAACCTTGATCCATTGTAGTAATATTTTTTCATTTTGATGTAATTTTCATTCATAATTTAACTAATTTGTCATTTTGTCGCTTACGTTTTTAATTCCGAGGGATTTCAAATCTACTCTCCTTGTTCAGCACGTTGTTGTGCCACGTTTGTGTGAGTGAGAGACAAATACCTATTTCGGCCCGCCGCGAAATATGGTAAGGCCTCTTAAATAAGAGCTCGGATTACTTTGTGGTCGATAAAACCAGAATTGTGGTGTTAGTTCAAATCACATGGCGCTAGTAGCATTATGAGGCTAGAAAAAAGAAAATAGCCATTTTTTTGTGACAATGTGCCGGTGTTACCCTGTATAATGACGTGTACAGTAGTGCATTCACGCGTGCACGGTTAGGGGAAGATGAGGAGAATTGTCTATGGTTACCGCGCCATTCTCGACCTTATTACCAAGAGAAAATTTCGCCAAATGTCATTTTGACAGTGATTTTCTCCTAACGGTTTCCCCTAGGTGTACGCGTGAACGCACTCCCGGACTTCCCCACATTGACCTTACTCTAAAGAGACATGTCGAAACATAAAAGAAAAAAAAAATACAAAAAATACAAAATAGTTTATTTGTTTTAGAAAAGTTTATACATAGATTTACAGTGGCCGGAGCCTCCTTTTAAGTTTAATAAAACCTGTGCTAGGAGGCACCGCTCTTCCAAGATATAATAAAACGTATAGAAACTAAAACTAGAAATTACAAATTTTGCTAACATTTTGTGTACGTATGTGTTGTGTTTGTGTATAAATGTTGTGTTGTGCGTGTATGTGTTGTGAGTGTGCATGCGGCGTGTGTTTGTGTTGTGCATGTATGTGTTGTGCCTGTATGTGTTGTGTGTAAGATAGTTAGCCCTATGTTAATATTATATCCCCGGTATATGTATCTATTTCTTTTTTAACTATTCCTGTATATTTAGTAATTTTTAAAAGAAGCTATTTACTTACGTCAACAACGGCCATGGTATGTTCGTGTGTGCCGGACGCGATGTTGGTGAGCGCCCATGCCGCTTCGAACTGCAGGTCGGGACTATAACAAACGAGACTTATTAGCTACTAGCGGACCCGGCAGACTTCGTCCAGCCCAAAAAACAACATTTCCCGTGGGAATGACATACTTTCCCATGGTAAAAGTCAGTTAAAAACCTTCCTCATGAATCACTCTATTTATTAAAAAAAACCGTATCAAAATCCGTAGCGTAGTTTTAAAGATCTAAGCATACATACATACAGAGGGAAGCGACTATGTAAGGATCTGTACCACGTAACAGAAAGGGGTAAACTTCTTGAAGTTACTTCGGGGGTGAAGTTGACGTTGGCTTCCTGCACCTCGCCCTCGCCCCGCTACTCATTCAAGAGGATTTCCTCCATCATTTTCTTTCAGTTATTAGATAGTATACCTTCCAGAGCACAGAAAATGGGCTCAGTGTCTGAAGATCATCTTTTCATATCATTCATTACCAATCATCTTTTCAATCATCTCAATCTAACTTATCAATCACCCCCGCCTGATTTATCATCACAGAAATGGGATTCTGTTCTCGAGGCAGCATGCGACTACTTACTTATGCAAAGTTATTGCTATGCCCCATAGTATTATACCATATCACAGCCATGATCTAGATCCCATCAAAAATCCTGCATTCTCGCTCAATGCTCCTGTATTCTTGCTGTAATCAAAGCAATAAATGTAGGCAACTTACCAATCGTCATGGTCTAAAGCGTCCACCAATGGCTTGATAACCCCAGCGTCGACCATCACAGAAATGGGAGGGTTCTGTTCTCGCGACAGCATGCGGCGCGCGGCGCGCGCAGAAGTGGTCTTTGTCAGGATATCCGACGATTTGAGACCTGAAATTAAATACTATTGATTTTTCTGCAATAGTTACAAAACACTTCTTCCATGTTGGACTGGGAGCGATAGAAAAACATACAATGTGCCAGCTGCTTTTCCCTGGCATGCTGTAAAAACCAACAAAAAGAATCACCCATGAAACCTGGTATCATTGCCTGTTTCAGTGATTTGAAAGCTACCTTATACAATGTGTAACAGAAAGGGTATATGCATCGAGAAATGTGTGAATTTACCCATGAAACTGAACAACTTTCCCTAAGAAACATAGGTCGAAATACGAAAAAAAAATGACTTCCCATACTAAATACGCTATCAGATGATGCAATTAGTATGAAAGGTCACGATTTTTTTTTCGTTTTTCGACCTATGTTTCTTAGGGAAAGTTGTTCAGTTTCATGGGTAGAGTCACACATTTCTCGATGCATATACCCTTTCTGTTACACGTATACATTAGGCAGAGCATCAACAGCTTCATAAAGTCTTCTGCAAGTTGAACTGTGAAATTTTAAAAATAGCTGTAAAATGGCTATAACCCGTGCACATAAAGAAACGATCTATAAATGGCCGACGCTCTCATGCGTTCTCGCTCACTCTCTATTAGGTAGAGCGAGAACGCATGCGAGGCGGACCAATCACGAAGCGAGGCGACGCCATTTTCAAATCGTTTCTTTAAACGCACGGCTTATACATACCTTTCACTATTTCCTGAGGAGTGAGAGTCTTCTCGTTAAGTACCACTTCTCCGCCTTCGGGTGACATGGCTCTACGTTTCTGTAGTTGCTCATCTCTCGCTTGCTTGCGAAGTGACACACTGAGCTCAGCTCGTTTGCGACGCATGTCCTGTGCGGATCGGATATATGATTGATCAAAAACTAGTCAAAAAAATAGTCTAACTAATTTTATTATTATTATTATTTATTAATAGCCAAGCAGCAGAATTGCTGATGAGGCTATATCCGTAGCTGGTGCGTGCGCTAATATTTTATTAAACATTGACCTTAGGTATTTTTATGATATAAGCCGAGCAGATAAAGAAAGGATCTGTAAATGGCGGCCGCTCGCTTCGTGATTGGTCTGCCTCGCATGCATTCTCGCTCGATATCTAATCTAATAGAGATTATAGAGAGTGAGAAAGAAAGCGTGCAAGCGGCCGACATTTACAGATCCTTTCTTTATGTGCGCGGGTTATATGCAGGTAGCAAGCAATAAATAGAAAAGGTAGTGTTTGAATAATTCCTATTAGATTAATTGACTATTAGTTTTAGTATATATACATGAAATTAAAATACATATATATCTGTAGGCTGATAAATAGCTAAAACTTAGGGAATAACTTAAGAATACATACATCAATATCAATTCAATATCAATAGCCTTTATTAACTGAATGAATTAGATTACATGCGATTTAAAATAGATTAAGTAACATTAAATATGATTATGATTAGTTAATAAATTAAATTATACAATAATGATTATAAATAAACTACTGTTTCTTTTACATTCTACTTGTTTTCTTCTTCAGTCTGCCTTCCGGCATAGGATACATACATACATACATAAATCACGACTTTATCCCTAATGGGGAAGGCAGAACGTTAACAACCCAAACAAAGGTCGTTCCGCCACGTCTGACAAGTTTTGAGGGTTGTTTAAGATAGATCTGTATATTGCTGTAGTGACAGGTTGTCAGCCCATCGCCTAGATTACAATATATTAAACCCTCAGATCCCTTAGCTGGTTTTTACAGCATGCCCGGGAGGAGATGCAGCTGGCACATTCTATGTTTTTCTATCGCTCCCAGTCCAGCATGGAAGAACTTAAGAATAGTGGGTAACATAAGAAAATAAGTAATTTTAGGTGTTTTTATCTATCACCATGTAAATCAATTAAATTATTTATGAAACAAAGGGCCTTTGCCGAGCAGTGGGACAATATAGGCTAATACTAGTAGTAGTAGAAACAAATTAATGAAAATTGAAAACATGTGCATGCAAGGTAGAGGAAAATTAAGTTTTATTGAACTCAGAACAAAGAATCGTTTACTTACCGTAGTGCCATGGCCAGCGTTTTTGTAAGCGGCTAAACGAGAGTTGCGAGTTTCAGCCATTGTGAAAGTAAATAAAACACAATAAATAGGAATAAATAAATTGAAATAACCAAAATATATTGTTAAAAAATACTAGTAAGATTCGAAAAGCAACCACAAAGCAACCGTGCACGAACCAACGGACGGATCATTTGAAATAAGTGTTCCAAGTCGTAGAAACATTTGCTAATTATGACAAAAATTAAAATAGGGAATGATCCTTGTTTACGCAGATTTCCTTAATTTCCCTCGTATAAACCTGCTTTATTAGACTGTTTCTAATAGATTGCAATTTTTAAGTTATTCAGTTGTTTTAAATAAGCTTGGTGCTATTAAATAATTTTTAAAACGATTTCGATCCAAAAAAAATCTCTCATTTTGTGATAATTAAATTGGCAACATTAACGAAGCTGTCAAATCAGGGTGACAATTTAAAAATATTACCCTAAACTAAAGGAAAACTGCATTATGTCACCTGACTCTACGCTTTCCAGCTACTTCCTACAATCCCAAACGCAGTTTTATTTATATTTTCTGTAAATTTCTGTAAATAAACGCAGTTATATTTTATGTCTGAGTAAGATATATTAACTTTTTCTTCTACTTTATCGTATCACCGTATCAATCAACTGTTTTTTATCTAAATGTCTGTGGTAAATAATAACTCTTTGTTCCTCTTTTAGTGGAGAATCAAATGCTTAATTTGGCAACCGTTATCAGCTGTTAACTGTCACTTTGACTTGACATTTAATGCGTGCGATGTTTTCGGTGATCGATTTAAGTGCTTTTCTGTTTAATTAGTTAGTTTTCAGTGTTTAGAATAGTATTCGTTAGTAACATAACCGAAGAAAAGATGTTTTTAAATCAAATTCGCAAACTAGTTTGCCAGGATCCGAAAATTTTGAGGTTAGAATTTTATTTACGTTTTCATCGTATTTTCTACATTTCTTCGTATTTGTTGACTGGTATTTTTATTATTTTATAAGCTTTGTACTGTCAGATAACTCCTCTAGCATCCAGAAGTCTTTCAACGTAGTATAACATACATTTTACTATAATATAACAGAACAGACCACTGCTGAAAATAGGATAGGCCCCCGTCCCCATAATTATAGTACTAAAATTTTTCTACCAACTTCCATATCATAATATGACTATCTGGCTACACTACACCTAAACGTAAAGAAAACACAGTAAATTATTATTATTATAATAATTCACATCAAAACTTTTAAAATTTGTTTTAGGTCCATCCGTAACTATGCTAAAGCGGCGTATGAGGGTGAGGGCAAGACGACCGTGCGTGTGATCAATCAGGATTATGACTTAGGGCTTATGATAGACTCGTATGCTACAGTGAGTATGGACTTTACATGCAAGATAGGTGCTTTTAAGAATTTGAGCCATACTATGGCTCAAATTCTTAAAAGCACCTATCTTGCATGTAAAGTTGCTGTGATATTGAAAACAAAACCCAGCCATTATTATTATTTGTTGGTATACTTTTCAGTATCACGGGTCCACAGGGACCCGGTCCTTTGAGGCATACATGGGGCCGAAGCCAACAGTGCAGAGGCCTTTTTATACCAAATAATGTATTGTGATGTGTACATCATATTATTATTATAGCTAGCCTATTAGATCCCACTGCTGGCCAAATCTCTTTAAATTTGAAAAACTAGAAATTACATTAATAATTTTGCTTATTGCCTGTTGCAATGAAAATTATATCTGAAAGTATCAAAATAAAATTTTATGCAAGATAAGAGGAATGCAATCCGATCAAATCTTGTTACATACTTAATGTTATTTTTTATTTAATATGTAATTTTTTTTTTAACTTAAATATGTAATTCTATGTTTACAGTATGGCTTTAGACTCAATAATGGTGTGACAGTACTAGGACCTATGGCAATATTCCCTAGGTAAGTCATAAGTGCTCCCTCAGTGAAGTATACTTTGTTTATTCTGGCTCCCGCAGCAGCCGAGCCTGTCCTACCAACGGTCTTTCAGTGTAGGTGTTCAGGTAGCTGACGCTCTGCCTACCCCATTAGGAATAAAGGTATACATACATACATAAAATCACGCCTGTATCCCTAATGGGGTAGGCAGAGCGTAAACGACCTAAAAAAAAAGGTAGTTCCGCCACGTCTGACAAGTTTTGAGGGTTATTCCAGATTGATCTGTATATTGCTATAGTGACAGGTTGTCAGCCCATCGCCTAAATTACAATACTGAAACCCTCAAATCCCTTAGCTGATTTTTACAGCATGCCCGGGAGGAGATGCAGCTGGCACATTCTATGTTTTTCTATCACTCCCAGTCCAGCATGGAAGTAATAAAGGTATGATTGTATTTAAACTTCAAATTAATTTATCCTCACAATCTGTGTTTAACAGGACAGCATTGGCTTGGACAGTGAGGGGTTCTGAAGATATCAATCAGGATTCCTTACGGTTCTTCAGGATACTGGAGCCCAAGATAGATCTATTGGTAAGTATATTTTTTAACAATAGTTTGTCCTAATGCAAGAAAAAGGCTTAGGTACTGTAAGAGTGGATACTCTTTACACGAGAGGAATGGCTGAAAATATGCCATTCCATTTTTAATTCGGAATCTTTTCAAATATTTGACTGAAGCCTGAAATCAGACAATCGTTTTCACACTTGCTATTTGTTTTTCAATCCAATAACATCTAAAAATAAAATATCGAAGATAATGGCCTCAATTCACGCCGTCCAGTTACTAATTCTAATTTTTAGTAGCGCTGTCACTTTCTTAACTTTGACATAAGAACAGGATAGCAAACAAATACGTGAGTTTGACATTTCTTATCTGACATAAGACTGCTTAAATTAATTAAAATTAGTGAGCACGCTCTATGGTCATTCCTTATTTAAAGCGCCGTACGTCAAATTAAGAATGTCAAAGTCACGTGTTTGTTTGCTATCCTGTTCTTATGTCAAATTTAAGAAAGTGACAGCGCTATTAAGAATTAGAATTAGTAATAGTGCGTCCTGAATTAACACCAATATCAATATCTTTTAATACATTATTGTAGCCTCCACCTTGTAGGCCATTATATTAGGTACCTACTTGGCTTAGGTCTTTCTTTCTAACTGAATAGAGTGCAAGTAATTTTTATTGAACTACTTAGTGCACAGAATATTAGTTATCTCTTTAAGAAATCTCTTTCAGCCAACCTAATCGGAAGAAATTGATATTTTAGGCAGCTTTAAAGTCATCCACTGATTTTTAACCCTTTTGTATTTCTCTAATTTGAGAAAAGTATTGGAAAATAATATAAAATTATTTTTCCTCTAGATTCGACAATGTTTTTTCATTAAAAAATCCTTTTATACTACACCTATTCGGAAAGTATATTAGTTCTTACTTGAAAAAAGGTAAGAAAGTACGTAAATCCAAGCGAACGAATATGCGGGCGGCAAAAATATATGGGATTTACTTTATTTTTTTTATTCATAATTCAAGACTAGAAACAGGCGGATGCCAAAAAACAAAAAGTTTGTATCTCGAAGCCCACAAAATAATACTGGCCTATAAACACACCCTCGTAGGAATCGATCATGTTCTCCCCTCGATAAATAATGTACTATTTTCACAGGTAATAGGTCTAGAAACAAAAGAGCGTCTAGCAGTCGACATAGTGTTTAAAGCGGCGCGTTTGGCTAAACTGAACGTGGAGATACTACCAGTGGAACATGCTTGCTCTACCTTCAACTTCTTGAATGCTGAGGGGCGGTAAGTATCCTCATTCTTCATATTTTGCCACAAAAAACTGCCCTAGACATTTTCAAAGAGTAGTAAAGATTCCTGTGAGTAAGACCAGAGATGTGACATTTAATTTTGGAAAATAGAAGAAGTTAATATACTAAATACAAAATACCTATTTGTATTTTGTATTCGAATAGGTTTAGAAAAGTATTTTGTATTTTATTTGAAATACCTTTTGTATTTGCAAACTACAAAATACTTTTTGCTATGTTTGTCAACATTTTATTTTTTTTATGGCCTGGATGCGAGTCCTTTGGGCCATAATTAAAATATACAACGTGTAATAGAAAGGGTATATGTATCGTGAAATGTGTGAATCTACCCATGAAACTGAACAACTTTCCCTAAGGAACATAGGTCGAAAAACGAAAAAAAAAATTGTGACCTTTCATACAAAATGCATCAGCTGATAGCGTATTTAGTATGGGAAGTCAAATTTTTTTTTTTAGTATTTCGACCTATGTTCCTTAGGGAAAGTTGTTCAGTATCATGGGTAGATTCACACATTTCTCGATGCATATACCCTTTCTGTTACACGTTGTATATTTATATTTTTTTTATTTTTATGGCCTGGAAATTAAAAGAATAAATAAGACCGACTGAACGATCCCACATAAGTCGCGGTAAGTAACTGCCTTCGTGGAATAGTGACTCCCGATCCGGAGGTCCTGGGTTCGATTCACACGAGCGAGGGGAACACAAAGTTGATATCTGGCAATTTGTCATTTTTTAATATTTTCCCCAGTTTGGTTGGGACAATGCAGGCTTGTTAATTTTCATGTTTTAAAATCTTTAGTGAAAGTGACCGGTATATTTTAATTTAAGCTTCCAGAATCAGGCCCAATAACGTTCTGTCTATACCTTAGGGATAGAGGCGTGATTTATATTGTTTCCTTTTTTATTGCAGTTGCATCGCCGCAGCGTTGATACCTCCGCTCCACATAGATCCGACAGAAGACGATATGCTGCAGTCGAAACTTCACTATCAGAACCTTTACCAAGCCGATTTGAAGTAGTTCTAGGAATTAGAAACTCTTAAGCCACACATTCGCGAGCGTAGCGAGCCATACAAGTCATACAAGTGTACGGCCATACAAGTCATACAAGTGTACGGCCATACAAGTCATACAAGTGTACGGCCATACAAGTCATACAAGTGTACGGCCATACAAGTCATACAAGTGTACGGCCATACAAGTCATACAAGTGTACGGCCAAACAAGTCATACAAGTGTACGGCCATACAAGTCATACAAGTGTACGGCCATACAAGTCATACAAGTGTACGGCCATACAAGTCATACAAGTGTACGGCCATACAAGTCATACAAGTGTACGGCCATACAAGTCATACAAGTGTACGGCCATACAAGTCATACAAGTGTACGGCCATACAAGTCATACAAGTGTACGGCCAAACACTATGCCGCCAGCACTGCCGCCGGCTGGGCCGCACAAGTATAGCGTTTTCGACTAATTTTGCCAAATCAATCTTTTTACATATCCGGAAGCTGTATTTTACTTATTTGTAGTTAATTTTTCAATAAAGCAGCACGAAGAATAGCCTTCTAAACTATAAATTTTCACATTGCGTGTGAAACGAAAACGTCAAAACAACGTTATACAACCTGTCAAAATGTTAGCCGCGTACAACGCCATCTATTGCGGAACTGAAAATTTTCTCCGGAACGTGCAAATTAAAAACTCCCATTTCTGAGGATATTTTAGCACTCACAATGCTATTTTTATTTCATATAAATATGAAAGAAAGAAAATAATAAACACACTATGCTTCATATTCTTTCATATTTATATGAAATAAAAATAGCATTGTGAGTGCTTAAATATCCTCAAAAATGTAAAAAGTAAGACGATATCATTATTGACTTGAATTCCAATCGTAATTTGGACTAGTCAAGCCCTGTGTAGTTCTTACACAACACGGCTAGATGTCGCCAACGTCTCTATGACGTGTACATAAAGAAAGACTATACTAATTTCGTCACTCCCGTCACAGTCTCGGTAGCATAGTTGGTAGTGCAATAGACCGGCAATCCAGAGGCGCAGGTTCGAATCCTGCCCGAGGTTCGTGGCCCGAGGAGAATTTATTATTTTCTTTCTTTCATATTTATACTCCCATTTCTTTAGATTCTCTCATACATACCTTATATTATTGGTAGCAATTCGTGGTTGCAAAATACGCGACTTAACACTTAACTAATATAAATATAAGTCCATACCTGTCACTTTCTATCATGAGAGAACAGAACGGGATGGCAATAATTTTAGTTGAGATTTAGTTACGAATCGGGCCCATTGTCATATAATAGCAATATTATTGATAAAAATATTCTAAGTAGATGAATTTGTAAATATATAGTTACTAATAATAAAATTTGTTTGTTTTTACTAACAATTTGTTTTATTTCAATATTAGAACCCTGTTTGTATCCCTGGACTATCATACATAGAAAGTCATGAATATGAAAAACAGAAAATATCGGGATGCAATGATTTTAGTTGAGATTTAGTTAAGTCGGGACGGTTACGAATCGGGCCCAATAGCAAATCGGCATTCAGCGACTAAATCCTAATTTATACCTGATAAAACTAATTATTAAATAGGTATAATAGCTTCCATGCTGGACTGGGAGTGATAGAAAAACATAGAATGTGCCAGCTGCATCTCCTCCCGGGCATGCTGTAAAAACCAGCTAAGGGATTCGATGTTTTCAGTGTTTTGCAATTTAGGCGATGGGCTGACAAACCCGTCACTATAGCAAAATACATATCTAATCATCTGTAATAACCCTCAAAACTTGTCAGACGTGGCGGAACGACCTTTGTTTTGGTCGTTTTTGCTCCGCCTACCCCGTAAGGGATAAAGGCGTGATTTTATGTATGTATGTATGTAAAACTAATGATTAAATAGGTATGATAAAAAAAGGAAATAAAATCAAAGACTTAATGCATATTTTTACTATTTTACATCTATAAAATGTACAATACAATACAATACACAGAAATTTACATTAAACATTATTTAACTTTTTTTACACAACACGGGCCGAACAACTGTTGGTTAAAAAGTAACGCACAATTCACATCTTAATAACATAAAAACACTTAAAAATTCTCTATGTTTTAAAGCTAATAATATTAATAATAAAAATCGTAAAGAATTTATAAATTAATTAATATTGTTGCGTTCCTCTTCATGTTGGGTGTCGGCGGCCGTCTCTTTGATAAGTTAGTCGCTTCGATCGTTTCTAACGGTGCTCAATTTGTTCCTGAAAATAAAGAATAAAATTAAGGAAAAGTATTCTAATCATTTAATACGCTATTTGACTACTAGTCAAATCAGCAACTTTTCATGAAATGTCAAATAACGATTTTTTGAATTAAAATACTGGGTTATGACGTCACACGCAAGTAAATGTTGACTACTCAAATCAATAACTTCTACTTGCATTTTTTTTAAATGATGAATGAAACCCAGTGTTTTAGCCATCAGTTTTAAGGTATAAATATAAAGGTTTTGAATTTTTAGCCACCCAGTCAACATGCCTATTGTATGGCGAGCGGAGCGAGAGCGAGAAATTACGTTATCGATTAAGGTATTTTTAGTCAATTCGCGAGCGTAGCGAGCCATACAAGTCATACAAGTGTACGGCCATACAAGTCATACAAGTGTACGGCCATACAAGTCATACAAGTGTACGACCATACAAGTCATACAAGTGTACGGCCATACAAGTCATACGAGTGTACAGCCATACAAGTGTACGGCCATACAAGCCATACAAGTGTACGGCCATACAAGTCATACAAGTGTACGGGCCATACAAGTCATACAAGTGTACGGCCATACAAGTCATACAAGTGTACGACCATACAAGTCATACAAGTGTACGGCCATACAAGTCATACGAGTGTACAGCCATACAAGTGTACGGCCATACAAGTCATACAAGTGTACGACCATACAAGTCATACAAGTGTACGGCCATACAAGTCATACGAGTGTACAGCCATACAAGTGTACGGCCATACAAGCCATACAAGTGTACGGCCATACAAGTCATACAAGTGTACGGCCATACAAGTCATACTAGTGTACGGCCGAATAGCCACTATTTTTGATATAGGTAAATTAAATTATAAATGTTGAAGGTAGCGAGCGCGATATACCTACTGGTATTACGTCATTGAACAAGATTAATTAACTCATATGGCAAACGTGAGCGTAGCAAGCCAAAGGTTGCACGATGATAAAATACTTACTTACTTACATACATACATAAAAACACGCCTTATGCCTAATGGGGTAGGCAGAGCAAAAACGGCCTAAACAAAGGACGTTCCTCCACGTCTGACAAGTTTTAAGGGTTATTAAAGATGATTATGTTATGTAATATGTATATTTCTATAGTGACGGGTTGTCAGCCCATCGCCTAAATTGCAATACACTGAAACCCTCGATTCCCTTAGCTGGTTTTTACAGCATGCACGGGAGGAACACATCATCTTCCTAGCCTTTTTCCCTTATCTCACGGGGTCGGCTACCTAATCTAGGTGATTGAACCTTCACCGTAAAAGCGCCGAATAAACGTACATATGAAATTCGAAAACCGAAAAACACATTGGTACGTGGTGGTATTCGAACCACGACCTCCTGCACAGAAGGCCGCGGCCCTATCCACTACACCATTCTATGTTTTTCTATCACTCCATTCCCGCATGTAAGTACTTACTTACCTATAGGAAGTGTGCACCAACACCGAATTGAAGTCCGGGCGCGGTCCGGTCTCCGGCGCGCGCCAGCAGCGGCAGGCAGTAGTTCAGCTCCAGTCTAGCCGCTCTCCCCAAACGGACGGCCACTCCGCAACCGCACGACACTCTTGGAGCGCCCAGGCCTTCTAGGATACTGCCTGATCCGCCTTCCTCTGTGCACGAAACAAGAAAGCAGCAAAGAAATAGAGAACAAAAAAATATTGATAGAGTCTGTGCGAAAAGAGAACAGGCATAGAAGTTAGGTCTTGTGGGGTATAAGCCCAGGTCTTTAACCTTAACCTTCTACATTAAATTTTGGAGGTTTTAAGTCAAAGACCTAGGCATAAACCCCACGCAACCAACCGTGAGATAGTAAATACAAATGTGCGCCCTCAAATTCTATGCCTGTTCTCTTTTCGCACAGACTCTAACAAGTTTTCGATGGAAAACCCTGATGGAACCACGAATTTAGCAAGGAGTGTTCGAAGGCACAATAGCTCAGCGGTTAGAGCAGCGGGACGGTTCGCCGAAGGTGACAAAGAGGTTTGGAGCTCGGATATTTCAGTGAAGCGCAAGAAATTGGCACACATTGCGGACACCAACCGAATTTTGATCAAAACGAAGGCGAAAAGTAAAAGTAGGAGTAAGCGGAAACGAAAGGGGGCCGCAAAGTGCGAGTTTCTCGTGCTTCTTCATCATTGTGATATATTTTTTTTTATTTGCTTTTGTGACATTGATATAATTTTCTTTGTAATAGACTCGCCTGTGACTTTCTAAAAGTGTTCGTAAGAATCAATTTGGAAATAAATTATTTGACTTTGACTTTGGTCGTGGTTCCTTCCTGTGCGAAATTTTTGGATTCTAACATTTCCTAACATTTTGAGTGTCAATATAAAAAAATTTGGATGTGCTAAATTTTAGACACTAGCTTTCTGTCAGCGGTTTCACCCGCTGCTAAATAAGTTTTCCCATGGAGTATGTATCTTAGACTTAGACTCACGTTTTTTCAATATAGACTCTCCCATCATTATATTTATCAATTATCAAACGTGACATTGGCAGAATTATGACTACACAAAAGCCATTAATCAAGATAATTAATTGATTAAGTTTTACCGTGGGAATGATGTACTTTCCCGCGGTAAAAAGAAGCCTATGTTACTCAGGGTGAACGTAGCTTTCTTATGGTAAAAGAATTTTTGAAATCGGTGCAGTAGTTTTTGAGTTTATTCAGTACATACATATATACACATAAAAATCAAAAATTTCGCACAGGAAGGAACCACGACCAAAGTCAAAGTCAAATAATTTATTTCCAAATTGATTCTTACGAACACTTTAGAAGTCACAGGCGAGTCTATTACAAAGAAAATTATATCAATGTCACAAAAGCAAATAAAAAAAAATATATCACAATGATGAAGAAGCACGAGAAACTCGCACTTTGCGGCCCCCCTTTCGTTTCCGCTTACTCCTACTTTTACTTTTCGCCTTCGTTTTGATCAAAATTCGGTTGGTGTCCGCAATGTGTGCCAATTTCTTGCGCTTCACTGAAATATCCGAGCTCCAAACCTCTTTGTCACCTTCGGCGAACCGTCCCGCCTGCTCTAACCGCTGAGCTATTGTGCCTTCGAACACTCCTTGCTAAATTCGTGGTTCCATCAGGGTTTTCCATCGAAAACTTGTTAGAGTCTGTGCGAAAAGAGAACAGGCATAGAATTTGAGGGCGCACATTTGTATTTACTATCTCACGGTTGGTTGCGTGGGGTTTATGCCTAGGTCTTTGACTTAAAAACCTCCAAAAATTTAATGTAGAAGGTTAAGGTTAAAGACCTGGGCTTATACCCCACAAGACCTAACTTCTATGCCTGTTCTCTTTTCG